>MU730303.1:76964-94829 GCA_026770625.1 Nicotiana glauca
GCTAATAATGTAAACATATCAACTACAGGTTTCACAACAAAATCATAAGTAAAAGCAGAGTAGAAATAGGATGAATTAAAGTAATAAAAGGATTTGGAACTTGAATTGGAATCATAACATACCAGTAAAGAAGGCAGTAAACACAAAATGAGAAGCAAGAGAGTAGAGTAATCAACCTTGGATTGTAGCTCGCTGACTTAGAACAATAGCAAGTAACCAAAGAAAAGAGAGCAGAAGAGAGTTTTTGTGTGAGAGAGAGTTTTTTCCAATGTGTTCCTGTCTTTTTGTTAATGGGAGAGCACATATATATATTATTCGAAACTAGGTAGAATAATAAGGTAAGAATCAAAGTCATGCAGTAATTATGGAACTAGGTATCTATTAGTATAAGTACTCCCTTAATTAAGGGAATTAACTTCAAACGGTAAAGACAAATAAGGAAGGAGTTCACATAAGACTGGAATATAACACATAAGGAAATAATTTCAGCATGTGCAAGTATAGAACATGTAATTAAGGCTAAGTACATAACATTCCAATTAAGGAAATAAAATAAAAATCAGTTGACAACATAGTCAACCATAGAAGAAGGCAAGAAAAATAATTTAGAGGCTGAAAATCAGTAGAGAATATCACAAAAGATTAGTGAAGGATATCAATCACAGGGAATCAAGGATTCCAATGGACAATAGCACTGATTTAGAGGAAATTACCATAAATCTCTATGAACAGACAGAATAAACACATAATAAGCAAGCAAAAAAATTAGAAACCCTAATAGCACAGTTGGGTAAAAAACACACAAATTTAGGGATTCGCATAGAACATAGTACTGATTAGAGGAATTAACAGAATAAACATAATATAGACGGAAGAAGCAAAAATCAAAAACCCTAATGATCATAATAGGGTAAAATCACCGAAACTCATAATATTCATGAGAAACAAGCACACATACAGGTTAAACGAACAAATCGTCAAATACAAACTCAGAACCCGTGATTAAGACCAAGAACTAGGGTTTTCAACATGATAAATCAGATAAAAGGGAAAAACTTACATAACCGTTTAAACATAGTAAGAATCATATAATAATACCAAAAAATCAAAGGTAAAGTCATTTTGAAAAGGGGTTAAGAAACCCTAGTTTGAAGATGAAAAGATGTATTTGAAAAATCGAAAAGATTCTCAAGAAAAAAGTAAAGATAACTCGGAGAGCTCTTAGATCTATTACAGATCTAAGAAGTCAAGAGCTAAAATTAGGGTTTCAGAGAGAGATAACCCATATATAGAGAGATTCCGGTGTAGAAGCCATGGATCTAGCTGGAAAAAGAAAGATCTTACTCGGATAGGCCAAGGGTGGCCTGAGAATGGCCAGAATCAGACCATAGGTGTGAGTTGAACAGCAGATGGTCCCTTGAGGACCTTAGGGTAGCAATAATCCGGCATGGGGGGAGCTGTGGGGGCTAGGGGTGGTGGTGGAACCACCATTGTTATCGGCGAGCCAACGGCCGGTGAGATGAGAGTAGGGTTTAGCGGAGAGAGAGCTTGACAGAGATGAGAGCTGTAACAGCAAAGACAAAGAGCGAAAAAAGGGGGGGAGGGGGGGTAGGTCTTTAGGGTTAATTAAGGTAAGAGAAGATCTGGTCCATTGATCAAAATCGACCAGCGGTCCAAATTAAATAAGATGTTGGGTCGCGTGGAATTAATGATTAGGCTTGGTATTTGGGATGTTTTAATTGGGATTGGTGTGTGTTTTAATTAGGCTAGAAATGAAATGAAAGTAGTCTATTTTTAAATACCCAATTAGCTTAATTAAATTAATTTGAAAAAATAGCTAATAATCACAAAAAAAATGAATTTTATGCATAGAAAATAATTTAAAATGATTATTTAGTATTTTAAAATACAAATGACTAAATTTTGGGTAAAGATGGCATAAAATTATATAATTGGGCTATAATTGCAAAGTTATTGCAATTATAGCCAAAAGATGCCAATTTGGCTAATTATGAAATAATTTGGTTTAAATAGGACCATGAATAATAAATTAAATCAAGAAGTTCTTTTGAAATCATTTGTAATGCCATTTTTTTAATTATTTATTGGAAATAAAATACTGGGTAAATTAATAAAAATATAGAAAAATTATGGAAAAATATCAATTGTTATTAATGCATGATTTTGAAGGTATATATGCAATTTTAAAATTATTTTGGGAACAAATTAAGTGTCAAAAACTGTCCCTCTTTGCTCGGAAAGGATGAAAGAGTTGTTGGGTAAAGACGTGATGATTATTTTTGACCGAACGAAAAGATTTGAGAGTTTTAGGCCACACTCTGGCTTCTGAGCTGCCTACATATCCTTAGTTTTACAGAAATCAGGCCATATGTAGTTCCGGATTCATCAGAGAAGTATACCGATGAAGTCATTTCAAGAACGAATGTAATATCTAGTGCTAGGTGAGTGAACGATTTACGAAAATGGTTAGGTTTGATATAGCTGGGAGAACTGGAGCGGGATCGCTCTTGTTGGGATAACCGTTGCTCGTTGGGTTACCTGCAAATAAGAGTACCACAAGTGTATATTGTGCATAAATTTAAACATAATGCAGGTTCCCGTTGGACTATAAAAATTGTCTTCGGACAATTAGGGATGACGTCCTCAGACTATGATGTCCTGGGCCATAAATTATTTGATAAGAGATCTGCCGGCCATGAAATGATGTTCTTGGGCTATGAAGATGGTGCTTCTGAACTATGATGCCTTTCAATAATGATATGCAAAATTGAGAGAGATCCTCAGGCCATGACACGATGTCTTCTAGCTATGAGGATGACACCGTTAGACTATGATGCCATTGGATAGATTGGCGATATTTCAGCCCATGATATGCAGTAACATGATGTTAACAAGACATGACTTAGTCTTGTAAAATGGAGGGCAATGCTTAGCCCGATCGAAAAGCAAATAAATATTATTAAAAATAGAGCAATATTTGTATGAAAAGAGACTATGCTTAGTCCCATGCGACTGTGGAGGCAGGGATTAGCCTCATGCAACTAGTGAGGCAGGGAGTAGCCTCAGGTAGGTATGGAGGCAAGGATTAGCCTCATGCAGTTATAGAGGCAAGGATTAGCCTCATGCAAATAGGGAGTCAAGGATTAGCCTCATGCAATTATAGAGGCAAGGATTAGCCTCATGCAGTTATGGAGGAAAGGATTAGCCTCACGCAAATATGGAGGCAGGGATTAGCCTCATGCAAATATGGAGGCAGGTATTAGCCTCATGTAGTAGGGAGGCAAGGATTAGCCTCATACAAATAGAGAGACAGGGATTAGCCTCATGCAAATAGGGAGGCAGGGATTAGCCTCATGCAGTTAGGGAGGCAGGGATTAGCCTCATGCAAATAGGGATAAAAGGATTAGCCTCATGTAGTTATGGAGGTAAGGATTAGCCTCATAGAGAGGCAAGGATTAGCCTCATTCAGTTATAGAGGCAGGGATTAGCCTCATGCAAATAGAGAGCAAGGATTAGCCTCATGCAAATATGGAGGCAAGGATTAGCCTCATGCAAATATGGAGGCAAGGATTAGCCTAATGCAGTAGAGAGGCAAGGATTAGCCTCATGCAAATATGGAGGCAAGGATTAGCCTCATGCAAATATGGAGGCAGGGATTAGCCTCATTCACAATAGAGAGGCTAGAATTAGCCTCATACAGGTATGTGGTACAGAGCTTAGTCTCATGCAAAGAGCGAGTAGCAAATAAGAGTAGCATATGTCTTAGCTGGAGATATATTCGGTGTCTGATGGCCTGATTGATAGTGATCTTGTTACGTGTATATATTTGCGGACACTATTGCTACGTCAGATGTACTTGCGTTCAAAGAAAAATTGTAAGTTTTGTGAGGGGGGAGGTTGGTTCGTGCTTCTGTCCACTGGCCTTGCTTTGCTCTATTCTGGAGGCCTTTTTGAGTTTCCCTGGGTGACACCTGACTGTTATGGAAATAGAGTTTTCAAAAATATGCAATTGTTGATAAAAATAGAGTCATATTAGAGAAATATTAAGTAATTTAGATTAACTAGTAACTGCAACACATTCTAGAGACATTGTAGCTTCCTCATGTCAGAATTTTGAGGGTCCTCCTCAAAATTCTGTCCCAATTTAGTAGATGATCCTTTGGCTGTTTGTGGGTGATGAGTATTGTTGGACCTTCTTTAGAATTTTGAGAATCCTTCTCAAAATTTTGCCCCAGTTTCTTAACTGTTTTCTAACGGTATGACATATGTTGGCGTTGGCTGGACTTGCTCCGGAATTTTGAGGGTGCTCCTCAAAATTCTGCCCCAGTTTCTGAGCTTGGGAGGAAATGGAAATTTATTATGATATGACTGAACCCATAAGGCTTCCTATGTATCCCCTATTAAATGGAAATCAGGTCAAGTGTAGTTCAATTACATCAGATGAGGAAATGTAAAATAATCTAGGCATAATATCTCTGTAACTGCATTTGAATTGATCGGTTTGGGACAGATTTCTCCGTCCATTTCTGCAAGTATGAATGCTCCTCTTGTTAGTACCCTGTAAACCATATACGGACCTTTCCAGTTGGGAAAGAATTTCCCTTTGTCTTTATCTTTATACGAGAAGATTTTCTTCAATACCAGCTGCCCTGGTGCGAATTTGTCTTGGTCTGACCCTTTTCTTGAAAGCTCTCGACATTCTATTCTGATAATGTTGGCCGTGATATACTGCATTCATCCTCTTCCCATCGATAAGGGCCAATTTTTCATGGCAATTTCTTATCCACTATGCGTCGCTAAGTTCAGCTTCTGTATGATTCTAAAAGAAGGAATCTCCACCTTGGATGGGATGACAACCTCGGTACCATAAACTAGAATGTAGGTAGTTTCCCCCGTTGATGTGCGAACTGTAGTGCGGTATCCCAATAAAGCAAAAGGTAACTTCTCAAGCCATTGTTTGTGGTTCTCTATCATTTTCCTTAGTATATTCTTGATGTTTTTGTTGGCGGCTTCTACGACTCCATTCATCTGAGGTCTGTAGGCTGTGGAATTCTTGTGCTTGATTTTGAAAGTTTCACACATAGATTTCATCAGATCACTGTTAAGATTGGTGGTGTTGTCAGTGATTATGGACTCGGGAACTCCGAATCGGCAGACAATACGATCCTTGAGAAAATTTGTGAAAACTTTCTTGGTCATAACTTTGTAAGTGAAAACTCTACCCATTTTATGAAGTAATCAATGGCGACCAGAATAAACCTGTGCCGATTTGAAGTAGTAGGCTCGGTAGGACCGATGAGATTCATTCCCCAGGCGGTGAATGGCCAAGGTAAGCTTGTTGCATTGAGCTCATTCGGCGACACTTTTATCATATCAGTATGCACTTGACATTGAAAGCATTTGCGGACATGCTGGATGCAATCTGTCTCCATGGTCATCCAAATGTTGCCTGCCCTATATCTTCTTAGCCAAGATGAAACCATTCATGTGTGGGCCACAAGTCCCGGCATGCACATCCTCAAGTAGCTTAGAAGCTTCCTTTACATTGACACACCTTAGTAAACCCAAATAAGGAGTTCTTCTATACAAGTTCCCTCCATTATAGAAGAAGTGATTCGACAATCTCCGGAGTGTGCGTTTCTGAGTCTGATTTGCATGCTCCGGGTATTCCCTTTTCGATAAGTACTCCTTGAAGTCATGGAACCAAGGCTTTACATCGATTTATTCTTGAATATGAGCACAATATGCCGGCTGATTATGGATCTTTACCAGAATGGGTTCAATATAATTCTTATCTAGATATTGTATCATAGATGACAAAGTGGCCGATGCATCAGCAAACTCATTCTGAATTCTCGGTACATGTCGGAATTCTATCTTTGTAAACCTCTTTCTCAATTCCTGCACATGGTGTAGATATGGAAATATCTTTGAATTCTTGGTGGCCCATTCTATTTGTACCTGGGGCACAAGCAAATTTGAATCACCAATTACAGACAAGGGGACTTGCTGTTATAAAGTCATGCCTTTCGGCCTAAAGAATACTAGAGCCGCGTACCAGAGGTTCGTAATGAAAATGTTTCATGAACACATGGGAAAAACTATAGAAGTATACATCGATGACATGCTAGTCAAGTCAACATAGGAGGGTATCACATTCTACATTTGTCATATACATTTCAGATTCTTCGCAAATCCAATATGAAGTCAAAACCCGAAAAGTGTGCATTTGGCATGTGTTCGGGTAAGTTTTTAGGTTTCCTTGTTTCTAGCCGAGGAATTAAAGTAAACCCAACACAAATTAAAGCCATTTAAGAAACACCGGACATACTCACGAGCAAAAAAGAGGTACAGAGGTTGACAGGTAGGATAGCAGCACTGGAAAGGTTTATTTCTAAATCTTCGGAGAAGAATTTTAAGTTCTTTTTAGTGTTGAAAAAGCAAAAGCCAATTTGAGTGGAATGAGAAATACCAACAAACACTCAAAAATATAAAAATATTCGTGTCAAACCCACCGTTGCTGGCTAAAATGAAGGATGGAGAAAGGCTACTTATCTATCTCGCTGTGTCAGAAATGGAGGTGAGTACAGTGTTAGTTCGAGAAGACAAAGGTAAAAATATAAAATTTATTAGGTTAGCAAGTCTTTATTGGATGCTAAAACTCGACTCATGTAGAAAAATTTGCTTTAACACTAATCATGACATCTGGAAAGTTGAGGCCTTATTTTCAATGTCACCCGATCTCTGTAGTGACCGCTTACCCCTTATGAAATATATTGCATAAGCAAGATCTATCAAGAAGATTAGCTAAGTGGGATATAGAACTAAGTGAATATGATATCACATATCAACCTAGAACTGCGATAAAATCACATGTTTTAGCAAATTTTGTGGCAGACTTTAGCCCAGGAATAGTGCTAGAAGCAAAAAAGGAACTGCAGGTATTCAACGGGTCTAATCTGGGTACATGGACCCTATTTGTTGATGGCTTCTCGAATATTAAAGGAGTGGGTTTAGGCATTGTTCTAATCCTAGATTCGGGAGAAACTATAAGACATGCAATAAAGTGTCATCCCATTACTAACAATGAAGTAGAATAATAAGTTGTAATTGCAGGTATGGAATTGGAACTAGAGCTTGGAATAGTGCAGATTATAATCAAGAGTGACTCGCAACTTGGAGCTAATCAAATGCAAGGGGACTTATATAGATATAGAGGCGAGGATGTAACAATATTTGGAAAAGGCACGAGACTTAATCAGACAATTCCAATCTTGGAAAATCGTGCAAATACCCATGGAAGAAAATGCTAAAGTAGACGGTCTGGTTAATCTCGCATCGGCTACAGAAGTGACAAATGAAGAAAATGCTTCAGTAATACATTTGTTTGATTTGGAACTCGATCAGGACAAAAACAAGGTAAATTTCAATAATTTAACTTGGGATTGGAGAAATGAGATTGTTATTTTTGCACTACGGGATTCTACCTGAAGATAAGAAAAAGGCTCAGGCATTTTGACGAAAAGCTACCCGTTATTGTTTAGATCATGGCAATCTATATCGAAAGATGTTCGGTGGACCTTTAGCAAGGTGTCTCGGATCAAACAGAGTTTGTGATGAGAGAAGTACATGAGGGGCACTATGGAAATTAGGCAGGAGGAAGATCCTTGGTAAAAACTCTAATAAGAGCAGGATATTATTAGTCAAAATGGAAGAAGATGTGGAAAGCTTTGTGGACAAATGTGACAAGTGCCAACGATATGGTAATAATATGCATCACCCAATAGATTTATTACATCCGATTATTGCACCATGGTCTTATATAAAGTGGGGGATGGATATCGTGGGTCCACAACCGCAAGCCTAAGGAAAGGTATGATTTTTACTAGTGGGGGATGGATATCGTGGGTCCAGAACCGCAAGCCTAACCGATTAGTTTACCAAGTGGGTAGAAGCAGGTGTCTTCAAATAGGTGCGGGAAAAATAAGTCGGTGAGTTCATTTGGTGAAACATCATATGTCGGATTAGAGTTCCAAAATAAATCATGTGTGATAACGGCCCGCAATTCATAAGTGCAAAAATCACAGAATTCTTTCAGAGTTGGCAGATTAAAAGGATAACTTCGACACCTCATCATCCCATGGCTAATGGATAAGCCAAATCAACAAACAAGGTAATTATTAATAACTTGAAGAAAATATTAGAGGTGTCAAAAGGTAAGTGGCCAGAAGTATTATCAGGAGTCATATGGGCTTACCGGGCGACATAAAAAATAGGTACGAGAGAGACTCTATTCTCACTTATGTATGGTGCTGAAGCCTTAATCCCAGTTGAAATAGGTGAACCGAGTACAAGATACACCTAAGAACCCGAAGAATCAAATGAGGAAGAGATACAAATAGATATCGATTTGCTTGAAAAAAAGAGAGAAACAACTCTAATAAGGATGGCAGCACAGAAGCAAATTATTAAGCGATATTACAATCGGAAAGATCATTTTAGCTACTACAATATTGGGAACTTCGTACTCAAAAAAGTTTTTCAATCATCAAAACCGGCCAATGCAGGAAATTGAGTCCAAATTGGGAAGGACCTTACAGGATTTGAGGTATTGTTGGAAAGGGCGCATATGAGTTAGAAACAAAGTACGGTAAAGTAATCCCCTCAAATTGGAATGCTGGTCATTTGAAGAATTATTACTTCTAAAGGAAGAAACCCTGGTCAGGTATTGTTTATGCAAGGTTAGATTATTTTTAATAATTATAATAACCATTTTAGATGATGGACACAAAGCTAACCCACACCAAATGATGATTTTAGACCTAAAAGATACGCGGGATACAAAATCATCCCGGTCTGGGTTGCAACCTTTCTAATGAAAATAAAAAGGGTTAAGCAGTCATCATCTAAAAATATACCTCCGAGTCCCGTATGTGCTTTCCTTTTCAGGAAATGGACCAAATGGAAGGAATAATCAAGTACTCGAGATTTCATACTTCGTCGCTCTAACACTTGGGGGACTATAGGTAGCAGGCAAAGAAGACTGCAAGTCAAAGAAGAAAGAAGACTAAAAGTAAGTTCAACCCTGGATCGACCCCAAAATCAAAAGTCAAGAGCCAATCAAGAGCTAAAAAACAACTTTGGAACAAAAATCTTTTGTATTAATCTTTCATAAAGTGTAAACTCGCGAACATAAATTATAAGATCCTACGAGTGTTAAGGTTAAAGGCAATGTTTAGTCATGGGTTTCAAAATATACCCTAGAATTTTGTGAAATATGTTATAAAGAAAACAGTTATGAAAGAGTTGTAGATGTTGTACAAAAAGTTACTTGAATATATGTAAAGTGTTATATAATTTGAAAGTTCAAAATACAAAACTTCCTCAAATTATTCAAGAGATTTCTTTGAGATATGTATTTTCCTACCTCTTTCATATGTTTACACCAATATGAAGTTGAGACGTCTTCTTTATTAGTGTCGTTTATAAAAGGGCCCTCTTTTATAAAAATTCGTGTCTAGTCAAAAGTTACGAAATACTAAAGCATTTTTAAATGCAAATTAAAGAGTAGAACAAAAACTAAAATGAAATATTATATATTGAACCAGTCTAAAACTAAGTATAAACTTAGTTAAAAACAAGGAATTTTGATAACAAACCTCAAAACAGACTAGAGGTAAAAACTTGCCATCTATTCCAAAAGTTAAAAAAAAAACTTCCCAATAAAAGTTCATAGAACACTATGGGGCAGGATCTAAAGCAGTACTATCAGCAGCAAGAGAGGCAGAATCCAATAAGGTATCATCAACAATGAGAGAAGATACAACTTGAGCAGAAGAGTCTTGAACATCAACTTCACCAAGTGTAAGCTCATCACCTTCTGGAACGCCGACCTCAGGTGAGGAAAAGTTCTGATGTTGCTAAGTTTTTTCAATAGTCTCCTTAGTTTGGAATCTCAAAAATCAAGTCAAAGCCTTCCTAGCTGGCCTCTATCAAAGTCTCAAGCTGCGTATTCAAAAAAGCCAGCTTGCATCAAGAGTTGATTTATCTTCAAGGGCCTCGTAATCTTTCTCCCATTGCTCAATTTCAGTCTCCAACTCTCCTCTTTTAGTCAAAGAAGCATCATAAAAAGCCTTCAAAGGGGAGAATTATCTGTCCAAGAACTGGACCTTGTCTGCAGATGCACGAAGGTCTTTTTGAGCATGAGTGAGCGTTTGAACAAGCTCCCTGGAATAAATCTCCTTCTGATCAAGTAGTTCTTTCAATCCCTTAATTTCTTCAGTAGCTTTAGAAAGATGCTCTGCAAATGAATGCTTAATAATGTCTTTGTCCTTGCCCACTCGACTGGAAGAGGCTTTTCAAATTGCCAATTATGCTGTCATCACTTGTACTTGATGTTCCAAAGCACACTTCTCCTCATCTAAAACTTTTTTTTCCAACTGAAGACTCTCGTACTGTTCCCTCCAATTTTCTGCTTCCGTACGATAATCATTGACTAGTTGCTCAATATTGAAAATTGTCTTAATAGGCTCCGTGTCTATCAAGTTGATCTACAAAAGCAAGGAAATAAGTGATTATCAAACAAAGATAAAAAATCACGAGGGAAGTAAATAAAAAAAAGCTAAGGCTTATACCTTCAGAGATGAATAAACAATATCATTCATCTATGTTAAAGAACTGTGGCTTTCCAACTTAGACTTCTCAACTATGACAATTAGAGGCTTTAGCCATACATCTACTTGACCAGACTTTTTCAAAAGATTACCATCCTCGAGGACTTCAATGGCAACTTTTTTCATCATCCTATTTCTACTTGAAGAACCAACTTCAACACAAGAAATGGTAGCAATAGGGACTGTTGAGGAACTAAAAACAGTCACGGGAGGAGAAGTACCAGCAACGATAGGAGCAAAAACCTGAGAACCAATAGGAGCGGACACTAGAAAGGAGGCGAGAGGTGCTTCCTCAGAAATAAGGTAAAAATCTTCATTACCAAACCTAGGGGAAAATAATTGATCGATAGGGTCATGAGGTGCATCATTCATCAATTTATTAGAGCTCGTTAAAATGACACTTTCAGCCTCATTCATGGGAACTGAACTTGGAGGAGGGGTGGCTTCATCATCAGAAATAACGCGCCTCCTAGCTCCAAGCCTGAGAACTAAGGAACCCTTTTCTCGTTCCTCTTCAACTTCAGAGCCATGAGCTCTTTCAACTTTTCTCTTTATGAAGAATTCAAAATCATTTCTTGAGCAAGTGTAAGGCCCCGTAAAAAAAACTTGTCCTAAAAAACCTAGTAGCTCGTAGTGTTAAGTCCCGAATATGTGTTAGGGATGTGTATAATTCTTCAGAAAAGTGCCATTATGCGATCCAGAATGAGATCGCAAATCAAGTATGCGGACCGTATGTCTGCCGCAGATTGAGTCAGAGATTTGGTTAAAATTGAGGTAAAAATGCGCTCCATTATGCAATCACATAAATGATATGCGGACCACATTTCTACCACAAAATGAATCAGTGTGTCAGTAAAATTTGAGGTAAAAAATGCAGTGCATTATGCGAACGCAAAATAAGTATGCAGATTGCATTTTCGCCACAAACAAAAATAGAATATTCATAGTTTTGGAGCACTTTTGCGGTCTATTATGCGGACCGCATTTCCACTTTGTGATCGCAAAGTGCGACCGCAAACCTGACTCGGGATCCTATTTTTCTAAATTTTAAACCCGACCCCTCTTCAATAAAACACCCCAATCCCTCATTTTAACATACTTTCTGAACAAAATAGAGATAGGGAAGAGAGGGTTGTTGAGAGAGAAAGTTCATCTTCACCAATTTGATTTTCAAAGTCACCCAGGCCCGGGAAATTTCAAGTAATTGTCTTCATTTCTGTTCTTGCAGGTAAAATCCCCAACCCTTTTTCATTGGTTTTCATACTTAAACAAAAAAGGGGATTATCACGCATTGATTCTTGAAAGTGGAAGTTGAAATACACATGCATGTCTTTTAAAACCTAAAATCTAGTAAGAGGAATTGGGTAGAAATAAAGGTTTGTAAAAGAGGGGTTGATAACCTAAATAAGTTCGGGTCGTAATTGTGAACTTCAATTCTAAGATATATGTGTTAACTTGTGAACTAGATTGTCAATACTAAGTTGTTGGTAAGCTAAAAGTAGAAGTAAAAAGGGTAATTCGACTCCACGTATGTATGGCTAACTTTAATCTTTGTGAAGTCCCTTTGGCTACGAGTAATTGGTATATGTTACTTATGCGGGCTATTTGTGAATTCCTATGATTAATATGCCTTGAATGTTGTTGATTAAGTTTTCCGATAGAATGGTGTAAGTAAATGACACCAAACTAAGTGTGTGTGTGTGAATGTGTTTATGTGGTAAGGGTTGTGTAACAAATGATTGGAAGAAGTCGTAATTGATGCAATTGAAACAACTGTGATAATACCATATGTGACTTGTCAAGGGAAATTATCGTTGTGACTTAAATTGTACATTGGGCTGTTGTATATGATGGAAATGACATTGATGTTTATGAAAATTCTTGTGAATTGTTGTTGTTGTTGTTGTTGTTGTTTTGTGAAATGTGATTTATCCGTTAGGATCGGGTTGTGCGCCACAACATGAAGTAATAAAGTGTGAGTTGTGGTGATAGGGTGAAATGTGATTTGTCCGATAGGATCGGGTTTCCACCACAACACGAAGTAATAAGGCGTGGGTTGTGGTGATAAGGGTGGCTGAGGTAATAAGGGCGACGAAGTAATAAGGGTGGAAAAAGTGATCGAAATCACTACTGAAATGAAAATATTGAAAAATTGTTAAATCACTGATATGATGAAATGATGTTGAAAGGGGAAGAGGAGGGATTGTGAAACTTGTTTGGCTTTGGTTGTTTCTTTCTTGTGCATTCGATCGTTGATTATATTGTTGTTTGTTACTTGTGTGTTATTTGATTTTACTTGGGGTAAAGTTTGTTCATACATACTAGTACAATTTAAATGTACTAACGTCCCTTTTGCTGGGGGCGCTACATTCGTGTTATGATTGTAGGTTGTTCTATAGCAGGTACTCTAGTCCACCGACAGTAGCACTCCTTTACTCCCTGTCAGTTGAATTGGTGAGACCCTTTTCCCTCGGGGCCCTGTGTGGCTCATGCCGCTTTCCTCCGGAGTCTTATTTTGGTTTTTGTGTAAGGTATATCCGGAGCCTTGTTACCGGCAAGTATTTGTATCACTCTTTTGTATCCTTAGAGGCTCCGTAGACATGAAATGTGGGTTATGTATTTATGTACTTGTGTATTTTGTATTTGGGGCAGTGTAACTTATAAACCACGCTAAGTAACCATGTATGTTGTGTAAATCTCGTAAATAAAAAAAAGAGGTGTTTAAATTATAAATGGCTATTTACCCTTGATTAATGAGAAATGAAAACATGGGGTATCGTGTGGAATAGGAAAGGCACCCAAGTCCGCTTGACTGGGGCTACCCGGTCGAGCACTGGTCGCGCCCCTCGGTTTTGGGACGTGACAGCAAGAGACAAAGAAAGCCTTGATAAAGTAATAGACGCGATACTGACACCTCGAATAGGAAATCCTAACAGAGAAAAAAGTTAGAAATCCCCAAGTAAATACGAAAGAAAGGAATAAAACTAAAAGGATACTATGAGTTTTGATTTTTCAGCCAAACCTATGAGAAAGGTATTTCCAAGACCTTCTTTCCATAGGAGAAACCGATAACAACTTCTCTACCCAAGCATGGAAGTATGGTATTTCATCAAAAACTTTCATGGTTGCTAAAAAGAGAAAAAACATCCATAAGATCGACAATTTCTTCCTCCCTCATAAAAGAAGAAAGATATAAAAAAAACTTACGTGCAAAATTCCATTTCTCCGGAAAAGGCATGTTCTCCCACCCACTAAACCACAAAATTCCATTTCTCCCGAAAAGGCATGTTCTCGCACCCACTAAACCACTTGTGGGAGCAGCAATGAAACAGGCATACCAGGCACGATCCTTATCATCTTCAAGGCTAACCAATACCCTTTTGCTCATGGCAGTGAGAGTAAAAACCGATGAATGGAACAACTTAGGGAAATAAAGATGAAGCAAGTGTTAAGAGGTGAAGGGTAAAGAGGCCAAATTAGATAGGTATTGTAAACATCCAATATCTCTTCATACAATAGGACCAATATGTCCTAAGCAAACGTTGAAGAAATGACAAATTCTATGATAACTAGGCCAATAGGGGGCCTGTAACCTAAACTAAAAGGATATGTGTAAAAAAAAGAATAAACATCTAGAAAATAAGTTATCTTTTGGTTTGGACTAGGAACTCAAATTTGAAAATCAGGTTTCCAATAACATTCTCTTCGCATAAGAAAAAGCAACCCATCAGTAATTTGAGAAGGATAGACATCGACACGATCATGGGAAGTCATATATATAACTTGGTTTCTAATTTATTCACGATCATCGGAGAAAGAAAATTCTGGAATAATTTCATCAACTGTTGGTTCTCGAAGGGGCTCACTTCATTCCCTATTTCTGGCAGAAAATCTACGAGTTGAAGAAATCCTAGTTCTAGGTGAAGAAGGGGTAACAACATTGGGTTGAAAAGTTGAACCACTAACAGATAAAGACCCTAAGCTACATAACCTATCGCCTCTTCTACTCCTAACAAGAGCAGTTGAAGTGGGAAGTTCATCTACAATTACTGTTCTGCAAGATTGGGGTTTGATGAAGACATGGAAGAAAGAAAATAATGAATACTGAAGAATAAGAATGATTAGAGAAGAAGAATACTGTAGATTGAAGGTTTCCATGAAATTAAAGGCACATGGGGTATTTATAAGAAGAAGCAACCATCATGTAAAATGAGTCATGATGGAGACGTCATACTGAAATAGTTACTTCGTGACTGACGCAGCCGCAAAAAATCCCTAAAAACCGCTAAAAATTTTGCATACCTAATCGACAGAGGTCACGCGGAACATGCATTAAATGGAAGTAACATGCGATGCGTTGGTTCTGAAGAAGACACAATGATACATGGGAAACGACGGCAAAAATTCCCGCCATAAAAACATACCACTTCTCAAATATTGAATTGCAGAATATTTGGCAAGTGGGGGGACTATCTGTATTAGTAGAAAATAAATATGACACGTGAAATTATGTGTGGCTGACAAGACATGATACGTGAATCACTAAGAAGGTGACAGCTGGAATATTGCATTAGAAGATGCACGAGATACAAGAGGTACGAGCAAATCACTCACGGGATGAAGGGATGTGGTTGCCCGAGTCTTAATCATTCAGTAAATATGGGCTGAATGAATCAAGACAGTAAGAAGGGGAAGATTCACGAACCTCTAATTAATGTGGAAGAAGAATTGGAGTTGTTACAGAATCTCTATAAACAGTTACGATTGCCAATTATAACGGTTCATTAATGTCATTAATGTTCATAATGATTCGGCCATAAAAGGGAGGAAATGTTATGTTTGTAAATTCCTATATATGGGAAGTGAATTTCATTTGTACAGACATCTGAGATAATATTGGAATATATTCACTTTACTTTTCTGCTTTTATCTGTATTGACCTTGCAATCAGTCATTTCCTTACTTATTCTTGTTCTTTTCCTTTCATATAATTGAGTTTGGTTATCAGTAACCCGAGTTGTTCTAAATATAGGCTTTGACCGAAAGATACATTTTTTGGTTAAACAGTCACGACATCTTACGAAGGGAGATTTGGTCGTGACACCCTCGAAGTGATTAGTTTGATGGTTCATACCACATGTTGAAGCCCTTTCTTGATCCTAGATTTGACTATATCATATTTTGTCCTTAAGGTCTTTATTGAGGGACTAGAGGAGGGATGAGCATGGGCCTAACACTTAATTACAAAAATAAATTTCTTAACAATTTCTTGTTATTACCTATTGTATTTATATCGTATTGTTACTTTAAATATGATGTTTGTTTTGGATGTTACTTAAATTTTATTGTATCAAATAGTTAAATCCGTCGTTACGTAACGACAAAATATATCACTTTATGTGACGACCGATTTGGTGTGGTTGCGTTGTTATCTTATCTTTTTCTCTCATCTCACCCTTCATTATTATTAAATAATTTTATTTTATCATTTACCCTACTTTTTTATATAATAAATTTATTTTGTATCATAGCGTTTCTTTATAATATTACAAGTTTATTCTTCATATTGCTGGTGCGAGATATTATAAAACAACTTCAAACGATAAAATCTATCCGAACATTGTATTCATGAAATGATACAGTACAATACAATATAATACGATACAATACATTATGAAATGATGTGTAACAATCATCCAAACAATCTGTAATTGTATTACTTCAATTGTTTTTTTAAAGATCACTCGTGTTAATTTAAATAATATATTTAAAGATGAAAATTTTTGTATGCATATTTATTTTATTTAAATAAGAATATTGCATATCTGAGCTAACTATCTGATTTTAAACTGCTTTTGTTGTAATTAAACATCAACTTTAAAGGACCTGTTTGGCCATAGATTTTGCCAAAATAAATTTGAGTTTTATTTGGCAAATACATGTTTGGCCATAGATTTTGCCTACATTTTTGCAAAATCCAATAGCTGATTTTGAGCCAAAATATCACTATTACATTTTTAAAAAATTACTCCAAATCATGCTCTCTCGGGCACACATTAGATGTGATAACCTGCGCCACTCGCCATAAATGGGAGTAAGAGGGAGGCCTAGGAAGAACCAAAGCAAAACACCAGTCATTGAACACGGAACCAAAGAAATCATTATAAGGGACCAAGGAAAACAACATGCAAAAGGAAAAATGCAGAAGAGGAAGATCTAGAGAGTGATAGCGAGTTGAATTAGCCAGATCTGAGCTGTAATTGAATAAAATCAGCTGGCCCAATGAGCCCAGTCAGTCAAGTGGTACATAAATTGCACACATCGCTAATCGTCATTGGTGGAGCGAGCACGAGCAAAGCAAATTCCAATATAACAGTAACTACTAGTCCTTTATTGGAGAAGAGCAATGGAACAATACCAGTACGAGTTAAGAGAAGCATAAACAAAATACTGGAAGGTCATGGTCAGGATTGCTTCATGAAAACAAATTTGCTGCAAAAGGGATAGATCTAACATAGATACCACCGGTGATGCAAGAGGGTGAAGTAGTAGTACAAATTCTGGAAGAAGACATAGTTGAGGAGAGGCAAAAATGGAATCGAGCAATAATTATGTATGTTGTTGGAAATATTCCAACTATAGGAGCTATTGAACGATTTGTTGCTGGTCAATGGGTAACAATCAGGAAGCCGGATGTACTATTTCACATTGATGGATACTTTATAATTCTGATGCATAATCTAGAAGAAAAAGATGAGGTATTGATGAATGGGCCTTATATTATGAATAGTAGACCAGTAATATTAAATCCATGAACTGAGGGATTTGATTTTAGTGAAGAGGTCTTGAAAACTATTCCTCTATGAGTTAAACTCCCAAAACTCCCATCGAGTTACTGGAGTAACCTAGCCCTGAGTAAAATTAGGAGTGGATTGGGGAAACCTCTCATGTTGATGCCTGCACAACTGTGACTGATGGGACCTCATATGCTCGAATAATGGACATCACAACGAATTTATCAAGAACAATCAAACCTATTGATCCTACAAGCAAGGTGTTTCAGTAGCTGGTACAATATGAATGGAAGCCTCAATATTGCCAAACCTTCTATCAAATTGGCCACTCATGTCACAATCAGCAAATTGCAGAAACAAGGGGGGGGGGGGGCAAA
>MU730304.1:6386-74271 GCA_026770625.1 Nicotiana glauca
TCTTTTCCTTTTGTATATTTCTCTTTTTTTTTTTCATTTTTTAATTGTCCTCCCATCCCCCATGTCCGTTAGTGTAGTGTGTGCATGTGTGTGTATCGGTTGTTTTGTCCGTGTTCCCCGTGTGGTGGACTCGGATTATTATGGGTTAGGTCCGAAAATTAAGCCTAAAATCGGGTAGTTTGAACCCGAGTATTATACTTTGTCCGGAACCGAGAATAAGAACACGATTTCATTTGATTAATCCTATGTAAGCAAAATAACTATAAAAATAAGACTGACAATTAAAACAAAACTATTTTTTATATTAAAGTAACTACAAAATCTTAATAAAATTATTTTTATAATTTTCGTTTTTTATATAAATATAAAAATATAAAATTAATTTTTTGTATTTTTCAAGTTTAAGATTACTACAAAATATTAATAAAATTATTTTTTTGTAATTTTCGTTTTTTATATAAAGATAAAATATAAAGTATTATTTTTTGTATTTTTTTTTAAGTTTAAAATGACTACAAAATATTAATAAAAATTATTTTTGTAATTTTCGTTTTTATATAAAAATAAAAATATAAAGTACCATTTTTTGTATTTTTTAAGTTTCAAATGGGTACAAAATATTAATAAAACTATTTTTGTGATTTTCGAAATTATATAAGGATTACAAATAAGGTGATATTTTTGTATTTTTTAAGTTTATGAAAATACATAAACTAAAATTTATATATCATTTTTTTGTAACTTTTTCTTTTCTGATGAAATAAAGTGAAATGGTCAAAATTAGCTAAAATAGCTATATTAGGCCTAAATTAAATATTTACGCTAAAAATGTGAAAATTCTCGGGGAGGGTCAAAAATCACGTGTTTACACTCGTCTATGTTCGAAAACAACACTTTTTTGGCCCGACAATGAAGCCTTATTAATTCGCCTCGAAAGGGACGGGGCTTGTACAGTCTAGTGAGATGATTGAGGGTGGAAGGCATCCTTTCGATCTCGCTCACGAAGAATCGGAGAAAAATAATGATAAGATAAAAAAAGGGATGGATTTGGCGCCGTGTTATGCGGTATTGGCGGCAGAAGTCGATAATAACAGGATCTACAGAACCCAGCGTGAAAAGCTAAGTGTAAACACTTAAAAACCCTTTCACGTGAGTGGTAATATTCACCTCGAGGGTAGGAATCATCACATCTGTGTTTTCCCAATTGCAGTCTTTTTCACCTGCTCGAGATCGCCTTCGATTATCAAGCGTATATATCTTGACATGGGCTCACATCGGCCGGTGACCGAAGAAAGGTTTTCAACTTTTAAATCAGAGGTGAGGTCACATGACTCTTCGATGCATGGATCCACCGGCATTTTATCACTGGCCGGCCACGATGAAGAGGCTTTTTCCTTTTGAGGAACGATCTTTGATCACATTGTTATATGAGTTCAGAGAAGGAAGAAGAAGAAACTTATAGGAGAGGATTGAGAAACGGAATGTAAATAATATGCAGAATTGAGGAACTTGAAGAAATGAGAGCTTTGAAGATTAAGAAATTTTTTGAAAAATAAAGTTGGAAAAAATTATGTAGAGGATCTATTTATAATATTGCTATGCCAATTTGAAAACGCTATTGGCCGACCATTAACTGGCACTAATTAATGGTCTTGGGGATTATGCAAACGCGATGCTTCAGTCGCCTCCGTCGCTTATGTCACGAGGGTGACGTCGTAATTGGTCGATATACCAAATCGAAGACTCAATTCGTTTCTTCTCGTTACACTCCAAAAAGACGAGAGGACTATCTATATACAGGTAAAATTAGGCTTGCCCGATTTTTCCTTTATTTTGAGATTAGGGAACTATATCGAGGGTACATCAGGGAACTACATCGAGAGTCAGCCTCGTAACGAATCGGGTCTGAGCACGAAGACAAGATACCGAGTTTGGAGATCGAGATACCCATCGATATCGAGGTCCCCGATGGTCGAGACTAGATATGATCAGCTTCGAGCGACACGCAATAACGGAAAGGCAAAATATCCGTAATCGGACGAAGTTCACCCGAAAATCTCAAAACGAATCAAAATCAAGGGCGATTATTTGTATCAAACATAAAATTTACTTCCGCGATTAAAATTATATCACAATTAAAATTCCTCTAGTATATAAAAAAAGGTACCCATCATTTTGTACACTCTACATACATACCGATCAAGGCAATATAATATTTTCCTATTGTTCATTAGCTTATTATTTTTTAAGTGTTCTTACGTTACTATTATCGAGGGTTCATCAAAGGCACTGTCCAAGCATCAATTTATTTTATATTCTTGTGAATTCCCATCACATATCTGAAAATTAATTAATTGGTATTAAGTGAAATCACGTCCAAGCATCAATTTATTTTATATTCTTGTAAATTCCCATCACTTATTTGAAAATTAATCAATTGCGGTATTAAGTGAAATCACGTATCCTTAAAATCGTATTACAAGTTTAATTGTTACTCAAATTTTAAGGCAAACAATATAGCAAAATAGAATAGCGATGCAGCTGTGCTGATGCTAGTTACACGATCATTTCATAATTCATACTTGGCCAACATCATTTTTTGTAGCACAAGGATACAGCCTTCAGTTATTGTTAGATAGGTCTAATTAAGAAAAGAACCAAATATATTTATTATCATTACTTTCTAACAACATCTGCCAGTCAAACATTGTACACATATAATCAAACGCCTATCTCATTCTATAAAATCTACATAACCAAGTACAACTTAAGCTGCAAATTTTACACCTATATATGATATGACTAATATAAATAAATAAAAACACTCAATAATTAAAAAAACTACTACTTCAGATATGACCATGTGGAGGAGGATAACCTCCAAGAGGGTACGCAGGAGCAACAGTACCAGTAGTTGGAATGGTAGTACCCACTGGATCATGGTGTCCTTGACCTACAACCGTAGTTGGACCAATATGGTGGTGCCCTCCAATTCCAAGATGAGCTTGCTTTGCTTGCAACTTCTCCGCCGCATGGCGAGCTTTGGCTTGATGCAGCTCCATTTTAGCTTCTGCTTCTTTTGCTTTCCTTCTCTCTTCCGCTATCGTTTTCTCTTCCTTTGTCCTTGCTGCTGCTCTCTCCACCTGTTGAGGAAACCCTTTATATTTAATTTCCATAATTAGAAAGAAAACACTAAATTAAAGAGTATTAATTCAGACCTTTTCTTCAGCTTTGGCTTTGAAGATATCGACATGCTCTTTGCCAGCTGCAGCTGCGTTGCTTACTTTCTCCTTCACAGAATGCATCTTTTTCTTTTTTTTTTGCCTCACGTAAAATACTACAGTAGTCGATAATGTTTATATTAATACGTAGTAAATTAAAGATCCTGCAGTATGTGCACAAAGAATTAATACTGTGTAAATAAGCTATAGAAGGCGGTTGAATTCCAAGAGTGCTGCCACATGTCCATCATGCAACCCTAAAGTCCTTGTTTGCTGCCACATCGACTCGCAATTTTTTTTTAATTTCTTTTTTATTCATCTATGTCGGAAGTTCTCTAACCTAATTAATATTAAATTTGCATTGCACAAAATTCATTTAAAAATATACTTCAATCATCCGATTTATGTAGGTATTTAATTGGACGCGAAGTGTAATGAAAAATAAAGTTTTTAAATTTATAATCTAAAAGAAACTATAAATATTTATATAATTGTAAATCAAATCATTAAAAGTGTAATAAATATTTTAAAAATAATTTATTTTTAAATTTAAAAAGAAACTGATATTCCTTTGAGGCTCACTAACATGGAACTAGAGCCACATGCATAATTTGAGAGGGAATATCTTTTTACTATCCCTCCATTCTAATTTATGTGACCTATTTGACTTAGTACAGAATTTAAGAAGAAAATGAAGACTTTTGGAATTTGTGATTCTAAATAAATTAAAAAAAAGTTAAGAGTATTTGTGTGATTATAAAAGCTTCTCATTAAAGGTAAAATGTAAGTTTAAGTTAAATTGTTACCAAATTTAAAAAGAAATTATTCTTTTTGAAACGGACCAAAAAGACAATAGGTTTACAGAACAGGGGGAATACAAGTTTCTGCATTCTTCAGGTTGACTTGAAGATCTTTGATTAATATTGAAAGAATCTTATTACATTTTTTGAGGTACATACGTTAATCATTATTCCTTCCGTTTCGTATTGTTTGAGATAGTTTGACTTGGCACGGAATTTAAAAAAAATGAAAAACACTTTTAAAAATTGTGGTCTTAAAAGCTTAAGGGGTAAAAGGTTTGTGGGACCATTCTATTTGTGTGGCTACAAAAGCTTCTCATTAAGAGCAAAAAGAGTAAAATGGAGAGTTTAAAGTTGAATTATTTCCAAATTTAAAAATGTATCATTTATTTTGAAACAGACTAAAAAGAAGAGTACCTCATTTAATATGAAACGGAGGGAGTACATAAAAATAACGAGGAAACTGTTTAAATTAATTTTAATTTAGTAAACTAGAAAACAATAGATAACATGTTATAATAATGAAAATTATTTTTGTTAGTTATAATCCTTCTCTACGGAAATGTTTTAATGGATTTACACCTTCCAATTATTTTCTCTTAAGCATTCCCTGGGTTTTGGTACGTACATGAACTTCTTAAATTCGTCACCCATTTTTAAATAGCAATATAAACTATCATTAATTAGTTATCTGCGTTTTTTGTTGTGTTCTCTCCACCTTTTCTTTGGCACTAGAAATATCTTTCAACAGCAATGCAAACTGGCTATGCTTTATTTTCTCATATTATTACAAGAAAATAGTTACTTTATGGGAGTTTTTTTTGTAAAATTGTGACGGTTTTTGACTCTCACAAAAAAAATTATAACGGTTTCTAAAAGTGTAGCAGTTACCTTTACCACAAGCATTATTGGGGGGTTTTTAAAACCTCCATGACAACCGCTACAAAATAAATTTTTAATTTGTGGGGGTTTGAAGGATAATTAATTTTAGTTTAAAACCCTCGCAATATAATTTTAATGTGCCAAAGAAAAACTATTGCAATGGTTTATAAACCTCCTCAATATGATCAAAATGGTTCAAAAAAAATACCGTGGGAGTTTAGAAACCCCTACAATATCATTTAGTTATTTTTTTAAGAAAAGGTTATGAAGGGATTTTGATAAGATAATTAGTGCTAGTTTAAAACCCCCACAATGTGGTTTCGATATGTCAAAAAAAAAAATACTATGAGGGTTTTTAAATCCCTTCAATATAATCATAATAGTTCAAAAAAGATATTGTGGGGTTTATAAACCCCCAAAATATGATTCAAATAGTTTTTTAAAAATTTTGTGTGGCGGTTTATAACCGCTACAATGTAATATGAGTATTTTTCTTTAAAATAGTGGCAATTTATTTCTGCCACAATATTTTGTTATTGAAAACTCTTTTCTATTTGAATATTTTTATTTGTAGGATTAAAGAAATAATTTTATCAGATAACTTACTACATAAATTAAATTTCCTAAAAAATAACCATAGTAACAAATATTACAAATTCAAGTCCTCATGGAACTAAGTAAATTTTTATTATGAGAAATGATATATGATATGATCACCAACCAGTTAGGATAATAAAAATGTATCCATTAAAAGATTGAGTTGTACTAATTTCATTCGCAATATAATGGAATACTTTTTTCTAGCTATCACAAACTCTACCAAAATAACATTGTCATGTAAGGGCTAAACTTTCTATAGGCAACTAATTCTTAGCAAGTGCATGGTAAGGATACAAAAAGAGATTGGTAAGTTGTTGTGAAAACCTTGATTGAGAACAGTGAGTTCTCATTGTTCATGTAATAATCAACAATAAAATTTCCCATCTTGTGACCATAATCTCTCAGTTGCTCTGCATTTATGGGCTTCAAATGAGTAAAACAGTTAGCTTAATAAACCTTGAGGCTTCCACGGCAAGAGCAGGGAATCTCCATGTTTGAATCTTCATCACTATCATGGCAAATCCTAATATTCTTTCGTCTTCCTTGATGTAGGCTCTAGGAAAGAAATCTGTCTCAATTCAAAAGAAATTCAACATAGAATAATCCAGAGAAGAGCATTCTTACATTCTCCATAAAGTGCCTCAATCTAAAAATAGAGCAACAACTCAAATTTAAAACTACTCCATACTCACCTTTCTCCAAAATTAAAGTTATAACTAGGAGTCTTAAAATCTTAATGAAAAGGAGCTTGGCATCCATGTGTTCGAGAGGCAGAAAACTAATCAGATGGGCCGCCCTAAACCTTACGATGACATTTCAATCGGAAATCAACATCGGGTCCCGCCTGTCCTTAGAGTGGCTATATTTCTACATTTTATTTGTGTGATCGTTGTGTGGCAGTCACCGTTCAATATCTGGTGGCATCGGTTGTTTTAGCTAGTGGGACTTGATTGTATATAGGATTTTTTATATGGAAGTAAAAGAAAATTTATGATTACTAATATTTTCTGATATTTTGAGTTACATATGCCCGCACAGTATATGGACAAGAGCCAGAACATTTAAAAGTGAGAGCAAGCTAATTGGTGTACTGAATTTAAGTCTATTCCTCTTGCAAAAACACGCCCTCAAATTCCCCCATTTTAAAAGCAGAGAGGTTAGAAAGGTCACTTCATCAAATTTAATTTAGAAATTTCATCTTTCTATTGTCACGATTCAAAATTCATTAAAAGACATGATATAGCAGTACACCGCTGTTAAGCAAGCCAACACGAAATAACTAGTAGTTTCTCGTCTCAAAATTTTTGAAATCATCTCTTTTATACATTAAATAATAAATAATGATGTCTTTAACAAATTTAAGTACTGAATAATCCTATAGTCACCCTTTAACAAATTTAAAGATTGAATAATCCTAGTCATCCGATCCCCGAACCCAGTGTCATAAGTACATGGGCAATTTCTAGAAATTTAAACTATAATACAATAACTATCCGAAATATAAATTTGGGCAGAAAGAAAATACAATACTCTGAAAGAGACTGCTGGCTGCGGGTTGTCTCGAGAGATGCAGCTCATCTAAATCTCCGTGTTAACCATGCTATTGCACCACTAGGTCACTAGAGATACATGTGCCTGTGCAACAAAAATGCACAACAAATTTAGTATGAGTACGAAGATAACGCGTACCCAGTAAGTATCCAATCTAACCTCGCAGAAGTAGTAACGAGGGGTTGACTTCGACACTTACTAGTGATCTAATAATACACAGGAATATATATATATATATATATATATATATATATGGGTTACGGCCAGATCCAACATAAAAGTAAACTGTGCACTGCTATAAGGTCGAATGGCGCGAACCATAAATGCATCCATTAATTTACTGAGGCGATCGGCCCGCTCCCATGAGAGTAATAGAAGGAACTACCCCGCTTGCAAATCATATGTGCGGCGCGGTTAAATATAAATTTAAGGAATTTTCTCGCTCGCGAATCATACCTGCGACGCAGTCGAATATAAATTTAACATTTCAAAATCATATTTCTTTCTCGATTCCCTTTCAAAATAATGAAAGTTCATCTTGTAGCTTTTAAGTAAATTATCCCGCTCACGATACCTACATGTGACGCGGTTACACATAGATTTCTAAGTTATTATAGGATTGTTCAATACTTTTCGAAAATATGTTTAATGGAAATACTTAAAGTCTTAAAATTCCTCAATTTAAATTTTCTTTCAACATAATTATTATGCAACCTCAATCTTATTTCTTCTCAAGCAAACAATAAACATAAATCACAACAACACATGATGTAGCCTAAATCTACCCGGACATAGGCATAATAGTAGCTACGCACGGACTCTCGTCACCTCGTGCGTATGTAGCCCCGACAATAGGAGCACATACTTAATTATTTCACCTATGGGGTTAATTGCCTCTTACAAGGTTAGACTCACCTCACTCCGAAGTTCCATAACCAGCTTCCAAGTCCTTCCGACAACTCAAACCGATGCTCAACGCTCCAAAATTAGCCAATAATTACGAAAATCCATTAATATATGCTCGAATACTCATTATAATTCAATTTATAACAATTTCTAACCCGGTCTTAAAGTTGATAAAAATCATCCTTGGGCTCACGTGCCCGAATTCCGAAATTTTCTAAGATAAACTTTACCCATAACCTCATGAACTCAAATATATAATTTTTTTCTCAATTCCATGCCCAAATTCGTGGTCAAAATCCAAGAATACCAATTTCTAGGGTTTTCCTTCAAAATCCCAAATTTCTACAAATTTTCATGCTAAAATCTATACATAATCAATGTATTTAACTCATAATAGGTGGGGATAGCTTACCTTGCCATTCATAATGAAAACCCCCACTTGAAGCTCTCCAAAAATTGTCCAAACGAGAGTGATGGAAGAAAATGGGCTAAACTCCTATTTTAAAGAGACCTCACTGTCCAGCGATTCTCGCACCTGCGGTTACACAACCGGTTCTGCGGTTCCGCAGGTGCGGCAATTAATCCGCTTCTGCGGAGATGCCCCCAGCTGCCTGCTCTGCTTCTGCGCCCTCTCTTCTGCAGGTGCGGTCTCGCATCTACGGCGAAATGACCGCATTTGTGATCTCAGCACCTCCCTACCAAAATCGCACATGCGCCCTTCTTTGCTGCTTCCACACGGCTATACATCTGCGGCCAAAATCTTGCTAGTGCGATTACACCAAAAAACAACAACAATGCTCCTTTCAAAGTCTTAACTCGACCCGTTTTACCATCCGGCTTCCACCCGAGGCCCTCTGTACCTCAACAATTTATACCAACACATTCCAAATCACATTACGAACTAAGTCAAACCTTCAAATCACATCCAACAACGCCAAAACCATGAATCGCACTCAAATTCAAGCTAAATGAACATTAAACTTCAAACGTCTTCATCCGATGCCGAAACCTATCAAATCACATTTGGTTGACCTCAAATTTTGCACACAAGTCATATTTGACATTACAGACCTACTAAAACTTTCGGAATTAGAATCCAACCTCGATATCAAAATGTCCACTTCCGGTCAAACTTCTCAAAAACCTTCAAATTTCTAACTTTAGCCAAATGACTCCAGAATGACCTACAAACCTACAAATCCACTTCCGGATGCATCCCCAATACCAGAATCACCATACAAAACTATTCCCAGATTCAAAATTCTAGATGGACATCAGTAATACTGAAATGCACTACAACCCAAATCTATGAAATTCTTCCAAAATACTGACTTTTACAATAGGCGTCGAAACGCTCTCGGGTCATTCAAAACTCGATATGGATATACGCCCAAGTCCAAAATCCTCATACTAACTTGCTAGAACTTTCAAATCCTGATTTTGAGGTTGTTTACTCAAAAATTCAATCTTAGTCAATTCTGCCAACTTAAAGCTTTCGAAATGAGAATTGTCGTTCCAAATCAACTCTGAACTTTCTGAAATTCAATTTTGACCATGCGTACAAGTCCTAATATCTGAAGTGAAGTGTATCATAGCCTCAATCTGCTGAACGATGTGCTAGGGCTCAAAATGACCGATCGGGTCGTTACATCTATCTTTGCACCATTTAATTGCGTTCTATTTTCCCTGATTTTAAGTTCTTAGTTAACAGCTTTTGACAAACTATGAACACACAAGTACAAGAAAGATAGAGCTCAAAAATACAAATAATTTAAATATTCAAATAACAAACTTACTAGCTATAACTGCAGAGGCGGATCCGGGATTTGAGACTTATGTGTTTCTACCATAATTTTAGATTAATATGCAATAATAATTGAGTTCACATTTAGATATTTTCAAATATTTAGTGAATTTCTTAACATAAATACAGGGTCTATGCAAAAGTTAGTGGGTTGCTGGGAACTCGAATTGTATGATCTGGGTTCGCCCCTGGCTATAAGGCAACAAAAATTTCTTTATATTTAACAGCAAAAGGCCAAACAGGTCACCATGATGTCAAAAACTTGAATATGCCAACAAATTTTGAAAGAACAGACTGTAGCCCTATTAAATGTGGATGAAAACTATGTAGATGTTTCTAGTGCTGGAACAGGAAACCGCAACATCAAAGAAAGTCCTTGAAGACTCCTTGATGGGTTGAGAGCAGAATTGAGAAGAAAATGTAAAAACGAGAGAGAGTACTCCTATATATTAGCATTTTAATGCAGAATCTTATGGAGCAGTACCATCAAAGTTAGAAATTACCAACAGTAAATGGAAGTAACAAAAATAGTGATAATATATAATAAAAGACTAGTTAGTGCCATATGTCCAGTACAATGTAATAAAGCTAATATATCGAAGAAAATCAGGAAGAACACACCTCAATGTCCACAAGAGACCTTCACAACTGTGCTCCATGTTTGCATCATTTATTATCCTGAAAATTAAACAAAGAGTGCCAGATTCGCATAATAAACAAACTCATATACAGGATCGAAAACAGTGGCGGAGCCAGAATTTAAACAAAGGCGTATCAAAATCTAAATAAGAAGCCAAGAAAATGGAAATTATGCTGCGATAGGGAATGAAACTTGCAACCTACCTTCACTTTTGATACCCCTTGAACATTACACTGGGAGTTTGTCTTATATCAAGGGTTGTCAACCCATTATATATATTTAATTTTTTTTTTAAAAAACCTATCTACACAGTGTTATTTTTCGGAAAAGGGGTATCAGTTGACACCCCTCGGTCAAAGGTAGCTCCGCCCCTAATCGAAAAGAAAAGATATAAAATTATATAGGGAGGTACCATGAAGAAATTACTAGATGCACTTACAGGATATACGATCTATAAGCTACAACATAGATGTCCATCCTATATATATAGGAAGCACAAATTTTCCATTCTTTTATATCAACATCATGATTCATATTTTTAAGAATAGGTAATTTTATAATGTACCTTTTAGCTTTATCTAGAGAAAATTGTAATAGGTACTCAGAGTCATCAAGTTAGAGTTAACTTGAAGTTGTTGCAACAGTTAGAGGTTGTATGCTACAACGGGATTAGAGTTAGTCCTAGGTTTACAAAAGTGTTTTTGTAAATGCAGTTTTTGGCTCGGTGATTTTAGTGGAGAGTTTAGGAAAATCCTATTGGAAACTATGTCGTGATTTTTTCACCTTTTGAGTCAGGTATTTCAGAGAAACCCTAGTCGCCTCATTTTCCTCCACCGGCTCTGCTGCCTACCACCGTAAACCGCCGGCCAGAAATTGCCTCCGCCGGAGGCGATTGTCCAAATCCCCCCAAATTAACACCACTTGAGAACCTCGCCCTCCTCTCCCCAAATCCAAGCCCCGTTTCCCTCAAACCCCATCCGAATTGCTCGAATAATTCAAACCCTAACCCTCCGCCTTGGAATTCTTCACCATCTTCAGCCGGCGGCAACTTGCTCCTCCAAAAAAAGAAAAAACTAACTACATACTTCCCATGATCCCTCAAACACTAAACCACCTCGAAATCCTCTCCGTTTTTCCTTAATTTTAGATCTTAAGACGGAACCCTAATTTCTTATTCATGCAAGGGTCTGGTTTGATTTTCTCCAAGCTTTGAAGAGATTTCGACTTGAAACGAGTGTTAGAAGGTTTGTTCTCATAAGAACAACCTGAATAACACTCGTTTTGGGTTTGAATCGCAACTGTCGATTAATCCGTTCAAACCCTTTGTCTATTTATCTCTCTCAGGTATTTTAAGGCCTTTGTTTTCCATTGTGATTTCATTCTCAGCTTTATATGATTTTGTTCTTCTCTTCTTTCTAATTTTTAAATTTGGCTCATTAATTTTAGGTTATTCTTATTTCAGTTAGCATTTGTTTTAATTGGTTTGATTTTGTTTTTGTTCGAGTTTACTTCGTATTTTTGTTTTAGCTTGAGATCCCGTGGCCCAAGAGTTTGTGTATTTTTGGTTGCCCATTTCTCGAATGCCCTGTTGGGTTCTTGATTGATTAATTGGGCTCTGTAGACAGAGGCCCAAATATAGGGGAAATAAGCCGGGTGAAACTTGACTTGGGTTTTGATTAGTGGGTTGACTTGACCCACATGAGGTCATAAGGGGTAATTACAAGGTCAGTGGGGGGTGTTTTAGGAACTCTAGGTCAGGGAATCTTTCCCAACTAATTTCAGAAGTCTCTAGTAGGGACTTTAGGAGAATTCAAGAGTTTGGGGGGGGGGGGTTAACTTGGGTAGAAAGTCAGAAATCTAGGGATATCTAAGCATTAATGAAAATTCAAAAAAAGCCTAAAAGTAAAAAATCAAAACCTGATTCTGCCCTACTTGGCTTGCCTATAAAGGCACATTAAACTTGCCTTTAAAGGCAAGGATTAGAGAGCAGAAATCTCTGAAGGCTTAGACGGCTAAAGATATAAAAATTTCTAATGTTTTATTGAAAGAAAACTCTTAGAAACTCTTCTGATATCCTTTCTGTGTTGAATTCTGAGCAATTGAGACTTAAAATGGTTTGAATTAGTTGGTGTCTAAGTGTTTTGGTTCATTTCTGGTTCAAATTTCGATTGCTGGGTTTGGAGTCGATTAGTTTGGTTGATTGCTTCATTCTCTGGGTTTAAAACTGGTTGGATCTGGGTTGTTTGTTGTTGTTTGCTGATGTTTTTTCTCATTTCAGGGCTGATATTCATCTCACCTTCTAATGTGTGAAAAGGAGTGGAACTGAAGTGGTGTACTCAAATCAAGACTTGTAATAATACAATCGTGTGTTTTTGATGTTTTTTTTTTTGCATGTTAAAGTCATCTGATTCAATTTAATTTGCCTATGTCTTTTACTATTATGTTTTTGGACATGGAGTGATGTAGTAGTATTGACTGGTGGTTCATTATGTTGATTATTAAACATGTGTGAAATGTCGTGATAGACGCTGGTTAAGATCTGGAAGTAATATGTGTTTGTAAGGTTAGCTAGTTTTGTCATTGTTGATTGATGTATATAGGAACTCTTATAATTGTTACTATTGATAAGAACACTTAAAATCAGTTGGTCAAGTAGCAGAGAAACACGACTAAGTGGGAAATTTCTATAAGTTGTTGCAATGCATGAAGTATCAGTATCTGGATGAGCTAGGTTAGAGTTAGCATGAATGTTGAGTTGCTTGTCATTTCAATTTGAGTGTAAAGGTTCGACAAATAACATGTTCATTTAGTTTTCAAGTTCTTATAGATTCCTACTTGCAGTATTTCACTAATTAGTGCTTGAAATTGTTGGAACTAAAAGAGTTTGAAATAATTGTCTATTTGGTTCCAATCAAGTCTTTAATGTCAATAATCATTAATTCAATTGTTGATGGTGTTCACGATTTTGTGATGTGTAGATACTCCTGTCATTACGTTTTTGTTACATCTAAATTGCAAACTGCTGTTGATTGGATTCGAAGAGGCAACCTACGCACTCTTTAATCTGGACGATGCTTCAGGGACATTTGGGCCTCCTTTGCTTAAGCCCAGATGAGTGCCTGCTGCAGAATTCGCTATGTGACTTCCCCCAGGATGTTTTCTTTGAACTGTTGGGCCTCACGTTGAGCCAGGTTTAAGACTTTGTGGAAATAAATTATCCCCTATCTCTCTCAAATATAAATGTATGTTCAGTTACAAGTTCCTTTGGTATTTTCTTTTGAGAATCTATTCAGAAAGTGAGGTGTGCCATACTTAGCAAATGTAGTTATGGCCCTCAATAATGTAGTTTGAAACTTCCTTTAAAATTAGAATTGAGGTGCACCACGCCAAACCAAAATGACAATTGCGTGACTTTATTTAATTAGTTCTTTAAAATATTTATAACTCGAGGCGTGCCATTTAGCTAATTTTCATGGCCCTCGCAAAGTTAACAACACGTTAGTTGCTTTTACGCGCGTCATTTAATAATTCTACCTTCTTAAACTCGGGTGTGCATTTCATGTGACCCAAATCAAATCCCAAAATATTGAATAAAATGTGTTCAGGATTGAGGGTGCATTTCATGTGGCGTGATCCAAAGACATGTTTTAAACGACGTTCAACTTTCTTTAAAAATTGAATAAAAGCGGTTAAAAGTTAAAATTTGCACATAGGTTCATAATTGTATAAAATCAGATAATTAAGCCAGTATAACAGTTGAGCGACTGTGCTAGAACCACGGAACCCGGGAATGCCTAATACCTTCTCCCGGGTTAACAAAATTCCTTACTCGGGTTTTTGGTTCGCGGACTGTTAAACAGAGTCATTATTTTCTTTGATTCGGGATTTTAAACCGGTTACTTGGGACACCATAAATCTCCCAAGTGGCGACTCTGAATCTTTAAATAAATAATCTCTTTTCGATTGTCCTTTAGTTGAAAAAATCTCCCTTTATTATACCCTTCCGAGGTGTAGTAGAAAAAGGAGGTGTGACAGCTCTGGCGACTCTGCTGGGGACAAAAACCCAGAACTTTTAGTTCAGGGTTCAGAATTAAAGCTTAGAATAATTGTTGTATTTGGCTTTATCTGATTTTTGTTACATGTTTAGGCCTAATGTGCTAAGCGTTGCTATTACCGCTTTGATATTTTATGAACTGTATATAAACTGCTACGAAAACCATCTTCTCTCTGAGTCTTCTAAGTCATGAAGAACGGTGCACTTCGCATGACTTCTTTTCTGTCTAGAGTCCAATACCATTTTAGAACGTTGTTCGGATAAGTTGCTAAGCTGGTGAAGCTTCTGTATTCCCGGTACGCTGCCTCCCCCTCGGTTCGAGCTGTCCACTCGGGTAAGCCAGGTCTAGTACAACAAACCCAGGTTTTGATCCTAGAATAACTCAGGCTCATGCCGAATTCCTAGTAGGAACTCTTGTTTGCATCACGTGCATTTGACTTAGGGGACTCAACACAGGGGTTGGGTCCGTCTAGGACAGGTGTACCCAAAATAACAGACCATCTTGATGCATCCTACGTGCTACATGTTACATTTATTCAAGAGTAGAAGGATTATTTGGCGGACTAATGATAGTTGAGGGAAAATGAAAAAATAAAAATAAAAACAATGAAAAAAGGAGAGAGGGTGAAGTGTGAAAAATAAAGCAAGTAGGGCCTGATCATGTTTTCTATCACATTTTGGAAAAAGAAAAAAGAAAATGAAAAATTAAAAAAGATTTTGTACTTTCCCATAATTTTCCAAAAAAAAAAGAGAGAGGAAAAAGAAAAGTCCAAAAAGATTTTGCATGTTTCATCATTTTCAAGGAAAAGACAAAAAATATATTTTCCCTAAGTTAGTTGTTTTTTTAATTTTCGCCCTTATCCAATCTGCCCGAACAACGCATACCCGATTCTCGTCTTTCGGGGCGTGATACGTAGGCAACCCACATAGGGTCCGGTCTTTCTAGTAAATCTTAAGTTCTTGGCTTTGCGGGGTCTTAGTCAAATTTTGCACTTCTAGCCACCTTTTGACAAAATAAGCCATTTTGCAAAAATAAATCATGTCTTGCATGTGTCCAGTAAGGAGTGTTATTATCTCACCTAGTGTTGGTTTAAGTTTTTTCATACAGTGTGAATTTACTAACCGGAGTTTGAGCAAGACAGATACCTCAGGACCGCTGCATTCAGGAGTTGCTTATGAAGATTTATTTTCTTTAGTTATTTTTGAGTATGTTTTTTTTATGTCGTCTTTTACTTTCTAGTTTTTGTCAGTAATGTCAATTTTTTTTTGTTATTGTACTTTTTATTTTGAATTTGAAAAGGCGTGGTGTAACTCAAAAATCCAAAAAAAAAAATTTCATTTTATAGTTTTGTTATAAGTTTTCTTTAGAATACTAATTCTAGAAATAAAAAAATTGAGGTTGTTTTTCCTTTAGGCAATTAATATCTAGGACTTAAAATAAATTATTTTTATGTTTACTTTGGTATATTAGGACTAAAATTCAAAAAAAAAGAGAATTTTCATTTAGTACTTCTTTAAAAGCTTTCTTTAAGGTGTTAATTTCAAAATGCAAAAAGGTTTTTTTTGAGGTGTTTCTTTGGAAAATTAGTGAAAAACGAAAAAAATTATTTTTATTAGAACTTTAGGATATTGTACATAAAAGAAAAAAGACAACATACTTTATCTTTGGCTTATTTTCAGAGTTTCTCTTTTAGGCAATCAAAAATGAAATCCAAAAATATTTTTATTGTTTGTTTCGAAATCTTGCGTCAGGATATCAAATGAAAATTCAAAAAAAAAATATTGTTTGGACTTTATTTCTTAAAAAAAAAGGAATCAGAAAATATTTTTTTCTTGTACGATTTTTCCTTAATAATTTTCATAGAATATTTGTTTCAAAAAGAAAAGAAAAAAAGAAAAAAGAAAAAACATGCCCGTTAAGCTTGAGTTTAGAATAGGTCATAGAACATTAAGTCTAGAAAATTTAAAAAAAAATGATTTGCTTCTTTCATTCCTCTTTTCTCATCAGAGTAGTCATTAAGGTAAAAAAGAAAAAAGAGAAAACAAAGAGAGAATATTAGTTTGTTTACTTTATTCCCGTTTTTCCAGAACTACGTAAAAGATCTGATTCATGTGGGGTCATAATACGTAGGCAACTACGTAGGGTTCAATCGAATCATTTTTTTAATTATTAAAAGAAAAAAGAGAAAAAGGAAAAATGGAAAAAAAAGAAAAAAGAAAAAGAGCGATAATTAGAAAGAAAAAAAGGGAAAGAAAATGAGCTAGCTAAGAAGTGCGAGGAAAGAAAAGAAAGGAGAAGGTTGAAATGCACAATTGAGATGATTCCAATTGACCTTTGTACCCTCGAAGTCATTTTAGAACCGATAACTGTGGCTAGATGCATTGCACGTAAAGTGAGATTATTTTATATTAAATGTCGTAACTCTAACGTAATGACTTTATTTTGTTATATTCATAGCAGAAGGGTGGTTGGTTTGTGGTTTTAAAGAGGTAACTCTTCTCTACAACACAATGTCAAAGGCAATAACAGACAACAATAGAACTGGGTTGGTTGATACGGGTGCCCGAAAGCAATTGGTGGACAAGAACACTGGTTTGGCTGATGAGGCAAGGATGTTAAGACAACATATGATGGACATGTATCAAGCCTGGATGAATGGGAATACACCACCCCCGCCACCACCTAGCTTCCTAGATGCTACCCTTATCCAAGCTCCGGTCATGGTGCCAGACGATCCTCCATACTCCCCAGATACACCCGTTTGTCACAGTTTTCCCAACTACCCTAGTAGCTCCATCACTCATCCTCCAATTACCTCTCTCCAAAATTTCCCTCCTGTCATATCCACTACCCCCAACAATGAATACCCGCTCAAAGCTTGTGATGCCCGATACTACCCCTCAACGGTTGCCCACAAATTTCCCAACTCATACAGGCAGGGCCCACGGGATGAGCCTCATGCCGAAAATAAAAAGTTCATAGGAAGTGAAGGGAGAGATGGGGTACCTAGGAGGCTTAAAGGCATAGGACAGTCCTTAAGGGACAAGCAAGGAATGGGAGATCAGGGTTGCGTGGCTTACAAAGAACTATCTGTGTCCCCTGACGTTCGCCAGCCTGTGGGGTTCAAAGTGCCAAAGTTTAACTTGTATGATGGGTGTGGAGATCCGGTAGCCCACCTGAGGGTCTATTGCAGTAAAATGAGAATTGTTGGAGAGAAAGATGAATTGATGATGGCATATTTCAGTAAGAGCCTGACTGGGGCAGCCTTGGACTGGCACACTCGTCAAGATGTTAGTAAGTGGCATACATTGGGCGACCTGGCTTGAGATTTTATGCGACGCTTTTAATACAAATCAGGTGTTACCCCGGGCCACTCCTCCCTATATAAAATGGAAAAGAAGCAGGAAGAAAGCTTTAGGGAATTTGGGCTCAGATGGAGGGAGCAAGCTACTAGAGTCAGTCCCCCGATTGGTGAAGAAAAAATGGTTGTGCTTTTCCTACAGGCCCAGGGACCCACGTACTTCAGTCCGGCCTTGGGAAAGCCTTTCAATGATGTTTTAAAAATAGGGTAGCTAGTAGAAGAAGGAATCAAGTCAGGCAAAATCGTGAGTTAGTAGAAAAATGCACCTAAGCAGTTAACCATTTCTATTATGCATTTGATCGGTTGCTTGCGTCATCCCGACTTTCCTTATTTCCATTTGCAACTTCCCTTTTCTCTTTTTTCCTTCTTATTTTTTCTTCTTTTCATTCTTTCCTTTGCCTTCTCTTTGTTTTTATCCTATATTTATTTTTCCATTGCTTCCTTCTCACGATTTCTTATTTTTCTCTCCTTTTCTTTTCTTTTCATCTCTTGTTTTTCCTTTTTTTTCTTTTTCTCTTTGGATCGAGTGAGATGTATTAAGGACGAAGATGGTAAAGTATTGGTGGAAGATGCCCAGATTAAGAGAAGATGGCAAACTTACTTTCATAAAGTTCTGAATGAAAAAGAGGATCGTGATATTGTGCTAGGCGAATTCGAGCATCCCGAAAGCCATTGTGACTTCAGGCCATGCAGGCGTATCGAGGTCGAGGAGGTGGTGGGGGCTATGCGTAAGATGAGTAGGGGCAGAGCGATTGGGCCGGACGAGATTCCGGTGGAATTTTGGAAGTGTGTAGGGAGAGCAGGTGTGGAGTGGTTGACTGGGTTTTTAATGTTATTTTTAAGGCGAAGAGAATGTCGGATGAGTGGAGGTGGAGTACGGTGGTTCCATTGTATAAAAACAAAGGTGATATCCAGAGTTGTAACAATTATAGGGGTATCAAATTACTGAGTCATACCATGAAAGTATGGGAAAGGGTGGTTGAAGCAAGAGTGAGGATGACAGTGTCTGTATCCGAAAACCAGTTCGGGTTCATGCCGGGTCGTTCCACCACTGAAGCTATACACCTTGTTAGGAGGTTGGTGGAACTGTACAGAGAGAGAAAGAAGGATTTGCACATGGTGTTTATTGACCTAGAGAAAGCATATGACAAGGTTCCTAGAGAAGTTCTCTGGAGATGCTTGGAGGCAAAAGGTGTGCCGGTTCCTTATGTTATGGCAATTAAGGACATGTATGACGGGGCTAAGACTCGGGTCAGGACAGTAGGAGGGGACTCTGAGCCTTTTCCGGTTGAAATGGGATTACACCAAGGATCTGCTCTCAGTCCGTTCTTATTCGCCCTGGTGATGGATGCGATATCCGACCATATTCAAGGGGAGGTGCCATGGTGCATGCTATTTGCCGATGACATAGTTCTGATTGACGAGTTACAAGCCGGTGTTAACGAGAGATTGGAAGTTTGGAGACAGACTCTTGAGTCCAAGGGCCTCAAGCTGAGCAGGACAAAGACGAAATACCTCAAGTGTAAGTTCAGCGTCGGGCCGGGGGAAGTGGACGTGCATGTGAGGCTTGAGTCGCAGATTATCCCAAATAAAGGCAGTTTCAAGTACCTTGGGTCGGTTATCCACGGGGGAGGGGAGATCGACGAAGATGTCACACACCGTATTGGTGGAGGATGGATGAAGTGGAGGTTAGCATCTGGAGTCTTGTGTGATAAGAGAGTGCCAACGATACTCAAAGGTAAGTTCTACAAAGCGGTGGTTAGACCGGCCATGATGTATGGGGCTGAGTGTTAGCCTATTAAGAACTCACATATCCAAAAGATGAAAGTACCAGAAATGAGTATGTTGAGGTGGATGCGTGGGCACACTAGAAAGGATAAGATTAGGAATGATGACATTCGGGAGAAGGTGCACGTGTCCCCTATTGATGACAAGATGCGGGAAACGAGGCTCAGATGGTTCGGACATGTTCAGAGGAGAAGGCCAGATGCTCCAGTAAGGAGTTGTGAGCGGCTGGTCGTGGAAGGCACAAGAAGAGGTAGAGGGAGGCCTAAGAAGTATTGGGGAGAGATGATCAAGCATGATATGGCGAGGCTTCATATTTCCGAGGACATGGCACTTGATAGGAAGTTATGGAAGTCGCGTATTACGGTTGTAGGCTAGGAGGTAGTTGAGTCTTGCATTACTTTGTACCTTTGGGAGCCTAGTTCGGTGGGGTTTTGTCTAAGATGGCTAGGGGCAATGTCGTGTTTTACTATTTTCTATTTTCGATGCAGGATCCATTTACAAACCATCGTTTTTGCTTTGAATTTTTCTTTCTTTCCTATTTTCTATGTTCCGTGTTCCCTATGATTTCCGTGGCGAATCTAATACTCTTTTCTTTTGTCTTTTTATTATCTTGAGCTAAGGGTCTTTCGGAAACAATCTCTCTACCCCTTTCGGGGTAGGGGTAAGGTCTGCGTACACACTACCCTCCCCAGACCCCACTTATGGGATTTTACTGGGTTGCTGTTGTTGTTTCTTTTTCTCTTTTCATTTGGTTATGGTTGAATCCTATAGAGATTGCCTACATATCATGATCCCGCATGAATCAGACCAATCATAGTTTTTGGGGACATGAATGAAAAATAAATAACAAAATATTTTTGGATTTTCAATTTTTCATAAAAGCACAAATGCTTTGATTACAAAAACTGACAGACTCAAAAGAAACTAACAGACTCTGAAAGATGAAAATATAGACTAAAAAGAACTAAGAGACTCAAAACAAACTGACAGACTTCAATAGAAGAAATACAGACTCAAGCAAAGATCACGAATACATTAATTCCTCGAATGCTCCTGGGGCCCGCGGGGCATCATTCGGCCTCGCCACTGGCCTATATGCAAGATCCCTTTGAAACCTCTCCAAATCACTCATGATTTATCAGACAAATGTCATCACTGTTGCGAAGAAGGTGGTGCGGGTCATATGTTAACATGCTTGGCAATTCACAACAATGTAATCGGCAATGGCCTTGTCCCTCTCTCGGATCCTACCCTTTTCCTGAAGCAGACGCCCGACCTGCTGATTATGGGCTTCTAACACCTAAGTGTCGTGGAGATGTTGTTCTTGAAACTGTTGCACTTCTTCCTCCATCTGAGCCATAAATTTATAACAGTGTTCCCTATCAGCTTTAAAGTCCTTGGCCTGCTGGGCTGCCTCATTCTCGAGGGTAGTTACTTTTCTCTTTAGGCTGGTGATTGTCCCTTCATAGTTCCTTTTCATTTGTTGCACAAACCGTGCCCGCTCTTCCGCCTTCTTTGCCTATTATGCCCGGACTTTCGCTAAACTGGCCTCAAACTTTTCCAAGTTATCCTAACACTCAAGGGCTTTCTTTTTCAGACTGCTTATAAGTTTTTCATCCGTTCGGCTTCTTTTCAGGTTTCTAGCACCTATTTCCATCTTCCGGATTTGAGCTTTAAGGGCTTCATTTTCCTGAGTCAATTTTTTATTTTCTCCCTCATCTGCAGCGTCTTGCAAACCATTTTCAAACTGAAGCTCCATGACTTGGCTTTCCAACTTGCTTATAGTAGCCATGTACTCATTTTCCTTAGTCAACCAGTCCCATTACACCTGTGCTCCGTTGGTGAACTGTTGGACATGGGGTCTCTTTGCGGGCCTTTCGGGCTCAAGATGAACTCGGGATTTTTTTACCATACCAAGCAGTGTAACTAGGCTCCACCTCGCCTCTGGATGGATCTCGTACTTGAGTTCTAGGCTCTAAGAATCTGCACTGATGCAAAATCCGACGCATTTTTTCCTTTGGAAATGTAGCTTTTGGCTCTAACTCAATGACCTGCCAACTCAAATCTTCATCGTGTGTGATGGTCTGGTATCGTCCTAACTGATGTAGGACTCTGTGCGGAGCATAAGGCTGGATACTTCGAAGACCCATCAACAGCAGAAAACACTCCTCAATAGACATATAGATTACTTCATCGAGCCACCCAAACATCCATTCGATTTTGTTTGCAGTCAAGGATCTCAAGTCGGCATGCCATGCTTTTGTACCCTCCAAGAACTCACAACCCTCTATTCATTTTTCATGTTTTTCAATGCACTCGAGGCCAATCATACCACAATTCAAGTATCCGGGATGGTGGCAAAGATGTTCCGACATCCATAGTTGTAACAGCGTATTGCACCCTTCAAAAACTTTTCTCCTTCTCGGCAAAGCGTCAGGTCTCGGTAAATTTCTGCCAAGATTAAGGCACTATGGTCCATTTGCCTTTTTCATCATAAAGTCAGCTATCCCCACGAGTCCCAACTCTATATTCCCATCTTTTCTAGGGCAAACCAAAATACCAGGAGCGCCGTTATAAAATCTAACCCTCTCCAAGCTTCCCACTTGTCTTGGTTTCCTGCATGAGTAAGACCAGTATCTGGCGTCTCGAAGCCACGGGGATTCCCGTAACGTCAGTGCAGAAAGTAGAAGGTACAAAATCCATTGGCCATATTCCCATCTTTGACGTCCCGAGTGATGCTTAACAAGTCCAAAAATTTGTGGGGGGTTACTGTTCTAGGTGCCACCAGGTATTGAGTTCTGAGATTCCCCTCGAAACCGGCGTATCCTGCTATCTCTTCAAGTGTAGGAGTTAGCTCGAAATCAGCAAAGCGGAATACATTATGTGTCGGGTCCCAAAATGGTATCAAGGCCTCAATTATGTTCTTTCTCGGCTTAACCTTCAAGAGCCCGATAAGACCACCCAACGCCTTTGTCAAAACTTTCCTGCTGTCGTCCCCCAAATCATGCCACCACATATGTAGCTCCAAAGGGATCTCTTCACGGACTGAGAAAGGTTAATTTTGATGTGTGCTCATCCTGCACATTTATTAGGGTGATTTTAATTAAAAGAAAATTATGACTCATTTTGGCTCAAGAAAAATGACCATTTTTTTTCAAAATTTTCACGAAAATATCATGCTTTGCCAATACGGCCTTTCCGCACTTCGAAAATGAAGACTTTAAGGCTGTGTCGGCTAACCGGCCAAAACTTTAAAAAATGACCAAAGGTGGCTGTTCTTGCAAAAACGGCCTTTCGGTGCCCTTTTGCGGGACATTCAGCTATTCTTGACAAGAATAGCATCACCTTACTTATGCATAATAAATTTTTTTGTTCTTTTTGGCTATTTTTGCAAAAAGGAAGTTGGACCCGATGGGGGTTGCCTACGCATCTCACGCCCTGTGAGAATCAAACTGGCGTAGTTCGGGCAAATAAAACCAACTATTTTTGAAAACAAAACCTTTTTCTTTTTTCTTTTTTTTTTATTTTTCTCAAAAATTCGGCAAAGTTTCAGTACCATTTGGGCATTGATTTTTCTTTCAAAATAGGTGATTAACCCACTTAACCCTTACACTGCTATTTTCTTTTTCCAACTTTTTCCCATCATTCAAAAGCCGGTCAGCATGCAAACCCAAATCAAATAAATGCAAGTAGCACGTAAAATATGGATAAGGATGGTCTTTGATTATGGGTACACCTGTCCTAGATGGACCAAACCCCTATGTTGAGTCCCTTAAGTCAAATGCACATGATGCAAACGAACGTTCCTACTAGGGATCCGGCATGAGGCTGAGTTATTCTAGGTTTAAAATCTGGGTTTATTATTCTAGACCTGGCTTACCCGAGCGGCGGCAGTGTACCGGGAATACAGAAGCTTTGCCAGCTTTGCAACTTGTCCGAACCTCGTTCTAAATTTGGTAATAGACTCTAACAGAAGAGAAGATACACGAAGTGCACCCTTCTCCATGATTTAGAAGACTCAGACAGAGGAAGGATTTCGAAGCAGTTTATATACAGTTCACAGAATATCAAAGCAGTAAACGCAATATTTAGCACATTAGGCCCAAACACGTAACAAAATCAGATAAAGCCAAATATAACAATTTATCTAAGCTCGAATACTTGAACCCTGAACCAAAGTTCTGGGTTCTTGTCCCCAATAGAGTCGCCAGACGAGACACACCTCCTTTTTTCACTAGACCCCCAGAAGGGGGTATAATAAGGGAGTTACTTCCAATTTGAGGTGACAATCGAAATGGGATTATTTAACTAAAAAGATTCAGAGTGCCACTTGGGAGATTTATGGTGTCCCAAGTCACCGGTTAAATCCCGAATCGAGGAAAATATTTACTCTATTTTATAGTCCGCGAACCAAAAATTCGGGCAAGGAATTCTGTTAACCTGGGAGAAGGTGTTAGGCATTCCCACGTTCCGTGATTCTAGCACGGTCGCTTAACTGTTATTATTAGTATAATTATCTGATTTTAAAATAACTTGGACCTATGTGTATTTTTAATTTTAACCGCTTTTATTCATTTTTAAAGAATATTTAACGTCGTCTAAAATATATCTTTGGATTTCGTCACATGAAATGCACCCACAGTTTGAAACACATTTTATTCAGCGTTATAAGGATTTAGATTTGGGTCACATGAAATGCACACCCGAGTTTAGGAAGGTAATATTATTAAAATAACGTGCCTAAAACAACTACGCATTTTTAACTTTGCGAGGGCCATGGAAATTTGCTAAATGGCATGTCTCGAATTCTAAGGATTTAAAAGAAAGTTAATTAAACAAGGGCAATGCAATTGTCATTTTAGTTTGGCACGGCGCACCTCAAATATTCTACTTAAAGGTTTCTATACTAACTCATGAGGGCCATAACTATTTGTATCATGTATTCATGGCACGCCTCGATTAATAAAAGACTAAATAATTAAAGGATCATAGGTGAATTGTGGATTTATATAAGAACTAATGCCTCTATTTAATCAAAAGGGTTGTTGGTCCAACAACAACCTTTGAAAGAAAACTGATCATATTAAAAAAACAAAAGGCATACATGGTAAAGCAAAAAAAACTGGTACAGTCCTAAAGTCTCCGAACTTGGGCCTAAATGAGCCCACATCGATAAACACCAATACCTAATGCGAAAAATAATTGACATTTGCCCATCGGTCAACACGGGCCAATATTGGGCCCAATTTTGTGATCCAACTGGTTCACTCCACAATAGAATCAAATGTTGACCCCATATAGCACACATGATAGCAGGGATTGCCATTGTCTTTTTCCAAGTGGCTTCAAGGTTTTGGGCTCAAATTAATCCCAAATCTAACAAGGGGAGGGAAAATGTTAACATGTAGATCCTAGTCGAACCTATGCGAGTTCAAATTAATCCGACTATAGAAATTGAAATCCAAACTTATTATGCTAATTTGAGACTCTTCATTTAATACCAACAAATTCCATCTCTGAATTTGATTACTTAAATAGGGAACACATTAGAGAAACTAGTTTGTATGGAAACTAAACAAACTGATAGGCAAATCAAATTATGTCTACCATGAATACATGAATGAACCTTACTCAACGACCAATTTTGCATTTAACAATGTACCACAACACCTTTAAACATAATAGACTATACAATCATTATCAATAACTGTTCTAATACATAATCCTCTACAAACAAGAGTACCTATTTTAACCAAACTTAAGGCTAAATTCATATATTTGCAGAAATATGTTGTTGTAGTACTTGACAGTTCCAAACTACAGTACATTTAGCTAACATAGCTTAAACACAAACTTAGCTATTAATCCATGTTTGATCAAGTTCTTTGTCTCAACAGTCCATAATTCAATTACAACATGAGAACTTAGTTAAATAACAGCAGTCAACTAAACTTCATTATGAATCAAATGACTAGAAGATAAACATCATGGAAGAGTCACAGCTATGGCACAAATAGATCTACTACCAAAACTTAACACTACTTTTTTTAATCTTCAAATTGAAGTTACATCATGAAGGATTCAGAATTTGTACCCGGAGATTAAAGGAAAAGAGGTGAAGAAATAATAACAACAACAAAACAACAACTTCAGCAACAGGAACCAACCAGTTTCAGCCTTAAAACCCAAGAAATTAACTCAGCAAAACCAAGGAAAGGTTAACCCTCAACTAGCTTGAATAAAAAACTTTAATAACCAAACATCAATCCATTTGAATATCAGAATAGGGACAGTTTTTTTTCAGAAGTTAAAAAAAATCACTGAAATGTAATCGAGCAGTAGAACTTTTGGCTTATTTTTTTGGAATTCTATCTCTAGTTCTCTTAGGTATGCCTTGCAAGTCAAGAATAAGATGCCTTTATAGGCAAGGGAAGTAGGGCAGCCTAGATAATTTAGCATTTCAATTAGGCCCCTTTTCAATTTTTATTTTAGTTTAACTACCATTAGTTAAAAATCTGAAATTCAACTTAAACCCCCACCCAAGCTTCCTAGAAGCTTCCTAGTTAGTTACAAAGAGATTCCCTAATTGAACTACCCAGATTACCCTTCAATGACACTGTTTTTACCTTGAAATTCATGGACCAAGCTGACCCATTAATTGAAACAGTCCAAACATGGGTCAAAAATGATCTGACTCAAAATAAAACAGCCTAATTCATCAAGACCTGGGCTAATTGTTTTGTTTGGGCCCAGGTCTGGTTCCATAATTCAAAAAGAGGATGAGGCAAAAAAAGCCTATTCAAACTATGAACTAAAGATTCAGTTACGGCTCAGACTTAAAATTAAAAGAAACAAATAAATTAAGCTAATCTAATGAAATCAAATAAACTAAAGAAAAAGAAATTAACATTTGACTAGATTAACAAAAACACATGCCAAACAGATTGACAAAAATAGAGTAACAAAAAGAAGAAGGAAATAAGAATGAGAAAATACCAGAATGTTTATCAGAACCAGGCGGACCACAGTTTGAGTCAAAACTCGATGAAATCTTCGCTTTTTGGCCGAGATGGACCTTAATCACGTATTCTCGATGAAAACATGTGACTATGGTCCAATTCTGAGTCTAAAACTCGAATCAACTGGCTAGTTTTCATCTTGGGATTTTAGGGTTCTACTTCGATCCGATATTCAAGGATCTCAGAGATGATTTGGGGGAAACTGGTCATGGAATAAGGTAGAGGAGATGAAGGAGGTGATATGGTGTAATTTGGGGTTGAACAGAGGTGGCGCCACCACCGGAGAAACTATGGCGGCACTAGGGTTTCTCCTTTGAACTGAGATTCGAGGAGTTCCAGGGGGTTTTGAGGGAAACAGAGTAGGGATATGGGATGAGGAGGTGAAGGAGGAGCGATGGTGTTATTTTCATGGCGATTAGACGTCGGACACCGCCGTAGACGATTTCCGACGGGCGGCAGGCGGCAGGCGGCAGGCGGCAGGCGGCAGGGGGTAGTTCAGGGTGGGGTTATGAGAGACGGTGATGGGGGGGGGGTTCTGAGAGAGGCGCATATGGGAATTTTTATAGTTATATATTTAGTGATCCCAACTTCAGGGCCATTGGATCAAAGATCCTCGACGGCTGGGATCGAATGGGGGGGAGGGGGAACAGGGTCATTTGGTCTCAACGTGAGACAGGTCAGGGAACTGGGTTGGGTTTGGTCGGTTTGGGCGGGTACTAGCACTGGGCTTGGGTGGAATTCCGATTGGGCTGGGGAGAAGTTAATCTTGGCCTAAAAATTCTATTTTTGTTTTTCAATCCTTTCCTTTTCTTTTTTTTATTTTTTTTATTTTCTCAAATTAACAAAAATCTAATTTAATTCTTAGGACCTAATTAGCCTAAAAACCACCAATTAAAATTAAATGATAATTATCACAATTAATTAAAAATAAATCAAAAGAAAAGCCACTCAAAATAAAAGTTAAAATTAAAAGGTGCAAATTAAACTATTTTTTGTGATTTTCCTTTTTTATAAAATGACTAACTACTAATTAATTCTTAAAATATCAAATTAAATCCTAAATGCAAATGTACATATATTTTTGTATTTTTCATTAATTAAAATGCAAAAAATAAAATGCGAACAGTTAACAGAAAATGCCACAAAATCCACAAAATTGAAAGTAATGGAAAAATTATTTGTTTTGAATTTGTGGGAGTAATTCATATAGGGAAAAAAATTACGTGCTCACAACGTCCATCTGGTGAAGTGTAAATTCCATATATGCAGCAAAGGCTATGAGGAGTCTTATTCATTCCAACCTTGCAACTGGAGCAAAGGTCTCATCATAGTCTATGGCCTCCTCTTAGCTATATCCTTGAACCACTAATCTTGCTGTGTGCCTTGTGCCTTGTAACAGTTCCATCTTTATCAAGTTTGTTTCTGAAGAATTATTTTGTGCCAATTAATGATCTGTCCTTGGGTCTTGGAACCAAATGCCAAACTTGACTCCTTTTAAATTGGTTGAGTTCATCTTATATTGCATTTACCCAGTCTGCATCATGAAAAGTCTCAGCAACATTTTAAGGTTCAATAAGAGATAAGAAAGCATCAAAAGCACAAAGATTCTGCAATGAAGATCTATTTTTAATTTCAGAGGTTGGATCAGTAATTATGTTCTCAATGGGATGAGAACTTTGGTACTTGTAAGGTTTCACAACAATTAGTTTACTCTTGATGTTTCTCCAATGTTTTGTTGCTGAGGAACAGGCTCATGGACAGGTTCCATGAGATATTAGATTCAATTCCTCTTCGTTCAGTTCCCCCTGTCAGGTTTCCCTAGATAGAAGAATTTGTTCTATCATATGTTCCATCTTCTGGTGCAGCTTTAGCATGGGCTGTGATTTCATTTAAACTTCTTACCAGCCTAATGGTTTTTATCTTCATGTTCCTGTCTCTCAGAAAGAATGCTAGTTTCATCAAAAACCATATGTACACTTTCTTCTACAAAAATAGTTTCTTTGTTATACACTTTATAAGCCTTGATATATGAAGAATATCCCAAGAATACTCCCTCATCACTTTTGGGATCAACCTTACCTAGGGAGTCTTTTCCATTATTGTGCACAAAGCACTTGCATTCAAATGCTCTAAGATGGGATATATTTGGTTTTCTCCCTTTAAGTAACTCAAAGGGAGTCTTCTCTACACGAGGTCTGGTCATGCATCTATTGATGATGTAGCATGCAGTACTTACAACTTCTGCTCAGAAGCTATGGGGTAGTTTACTAGAAAGAAGCATAGTATTAGCCATATCTTCAAGTGTCCTATTCTTTCTTTCAACTACTCCATTTTGTTGTGGAGTCCTAGGAGAAGAACAATTATGATCTATGCCATGCACATCATAAAATTCAACAAACTTAGCATTTTCAAATTTCAGTTCCATGCTCAAACCTAATTGATGCAAGTTGATTACTTATTTGTTTCTGAGTTTTTCTAACAAAATAAGTAAACATGTCAAATGCTTCATCTTTAATTGTTAAAAATAATATCCAAGTAAACCTAGAGTAATCATCAACAAGCACCATCACATATCTTTTACCACCTCTACTTAAAGTTCTCATTGTACCACAGAGATCTATATGGACCAGTTCCATCGATCTACTCGTGCTTACCAGTTTTTGCATTTAAAAGAGGATCTTACATGCTTCCCCCTTGGACAAGCCTCACAAACTTTATCTTCCTTAAACTTGATGTTAGGCAGCTCTATCACCACGTCCTTGGAGACTAATTTGTTGAGTTGACTCCGACTTACATGTCCAAGTCTCTTATGCCAAAAGGAGGGATCATTGTCCAACACACTTAAGCAAGTGAATTCATTTTCTGAAAGTGTGGACAGATCTACAATGTATATATTGATTACTCTTTTTTCCTACAAAACAATCTTGTTAGTGGTAATATTTATAACAAAACATTTGGTAGAGGAGAATGCTACCAAGTTACTTTTGTCATACAATTGTGATACACTGATTAGGCTGCATTTCAAGCCATCTATCAAGTAGGCATTGTCAATGTAGTGTGAATCTGTCTTACCTACCTTTCCAACCCCAATGATCTCACATTTCTTACCATTTCCAAAGGAGACATTATCCCATTTGAGGTCCTCAAGTGAAAGGAATTAGTTCTTGCTTCCAGTCATATGCTTTGAGCAACCACTATCCATGTACCATATTTGACTACTCCCTTTCACTTGGACATGCAAAAGGAAATAAGGGGTAAGTTTTAGGAATCCAAACTAGTTTGGGTCACTTTCTATAGGCAAAAGGGTGAATTAAATTCCTTTTAGCCCATCTTGGCAACCTATTTTTCCATTGAACAAAATATTTGTTCTTTTGACTAGCCTTTACTTTTGCAGTACATTCACTTTGCAGTGACCAGTCTTACCACAATATGTGCATATTTTGTTCTTAGGAAGTGTGATGTACTTTCTTTTAGGATCCCACTTAGGTGCAGGGGTCCCGTACCCAAGTCCTCTCTTATTGTAACTATGGTATTCTTGTAGCCATGAAAGTGCATCAGAGGACCTATTCCATTTACAAGTTATATCTAGCTCGTGCTTGACCTTACTTAGATCTTCCTTTAGGATTCTTATTTGCTCATCTCTTTTGTACAACTCATTTTTTATTTTTTTTATTTTCTTCTGAAGTGAGATGTGTATGATCAGCTTTCTTTTTACCTGTTCCTAATTTCAGTTTATATTTTCAGATCTAAGCTCTAACACAGTGGTGTCAAGTTCAATAACCTGGTTCTTTAATTTAGCATTTTTACTATCACTTTCACTAGCCCTAAGTTCTAGATTTTTGCACTTAGCTCTCAAAATCACACACTCCTTATACAATTGTTCTTTTTCATTGTTTATGACCTCAAATTCATCAATAAAATCCAGAAGTGACTCAGATAGACTTTCTTTGGACAAAAACTTAACCTTGTCTTTAAGATAAATTATACTTACCTCAGATTCCTCATCAGATTCTCCAGTGGCCATAAGTGCTTGTTCATCTCCATCTTCATCTTATGAATCTTCATCTGAACTTTCTCCTCAGGAAGCAACCGTAGCCTTTGTTGATCCTTTGTTCTTCTTGGGATGAACATGTTCATTCTTTTTGTCTTTTTGTTCCTTCGTTCAGCTTCAATTTCCCACTGAGGATAGTTTTTGATGTGGTAATCAGTCTTCCCACACTTGTAGCAGCCCTCATTGGTCTATTTTTCAGGAACCCTCGATTTGCGTTGTAGCCTGCACCTCTTGAGGAACCCTTTCCTCTCATTAGATACTTCTTGAATTCCTTTGTGATCATAACCATTTCATCATCTTCTCGATCAGCGCCTTCAGTGAGAGGTAAAATATACAACACTATATTATTGAAGGAAAAAGGTAAAGATCTTCTAGTAGTACAAATATATGTTGATGACATAATTTTTGGAGCAACTAATGAAAAACTAAGTAAGGAATTTGCTGAACTAATGAGGAGTGAATTTGAAATGAGAATGATGGTTAAGCTTAATTTCTTTTTAGGCTTACAAATTAAATAAAACTCAAATGGAACTATGATCCATCAGCAGAAATATGTAAAAGAGTTGTTTAAGAAGTTTAAAACGGAAGAATCAAAGGAAATCGATACTCCTATTGCAACAACCACAAAATTGGACATGGATGAACCTTGTTCATCTGTTGATCAGAAGTTGTATAGGGGAATGATTGGTTCACTTTTGTATCTTACTACTAGCATACCTGACATTGTCTTGAGCGTAGGGCTTTGTTCTCAATTCAAAGAATCCCTTTTGACCGATGTCAAGAGAATATTGAGATAGTTGAAAGGCACTACTGGCCTTTGCCTTTGGTATCCAAAAGGTAGTAATTTTAGCCTAGTGGGATATGCTGACACTAACTATACAGGATTCCTTGTAGACAAGAAGAGCATCTCAGTTATAGCACACGTTCTTGGTTCATGTCTTGTGTTATGGGCTACTAAAAAGCAAAATTCAGTGGCCTTATCTACTGCTGAAGCTGAGTATGTTGATGTTGCTTTAGTTTGTGCTCAATTGCTGTGGATCAAATATCAATTAATGGATTTTGGAATTGATGTTAGTTGTATGCCTATTTTTTGTGATAACACTAGTGCTATTAGTATGACAAAGAACCCGGTTCATCATAAGAGAACTAAGCACATAGATGTTAGGCACCATTTTTTAAGGGACAACTATGAGAAAAACTTGAGATTACTGTAGAGTTTTGTCCTACTGATAAGCAGATTGCTGACATCTTTACAAAAGCACTGAGTATAGAGAACTTTAAAAGGGATAGGTTAGAATTAGGGGTGATTAATAACATCTAATGGAACCAGTTTAGAATGTACGCTGAAAAAATTATGAAAAAAAAGATTTGGTTAGAAAAGCATAATGTGAATATTATACTCATGTTCTATGTGTTAGTATGAATCACTAATCTCTAACAAAAAAATTTCTATTTTGAAAAATTGCGACATGATCAAGAAGATTTTTAGTGAAGAACCTGGTTCATCTGAATAATGATGTATGTTTTATACACTCTACACAATTTGAAATACTAATATTTAACTCATGAGCAGAGTCCTACCTATATCCAAAATCTTGCCAAGACTATCCAAATAAGTTTGAACCAGTTCTGTTTTCAACAAGAATTCTCACCGTGTTAAAATGACTAGATTCTTGGAAAGCCTAAGAAACTATTCTAACTGAAATTTCAGGTTGATTAGACTTCTATTTGACTGCTTAAAACTGTCATTATATATTAATTACCCTCCTCTTTTAAATTCATCATCATCACCCTAACAGACTCCCATAATTTCCAAACAAAAAAACCCATCAAAAATTTCTCTCTTCTCTTCCAAAATTCAAACTACCCATTTTTTCACATAATCAAGAGAGAATGACTAACCCACCAAGATAACCCCGGCATACCTCCTCCACCTACCCCCTCCAATTCCTCCACTACTCCTCAACCCAGCACTACCCCTCAACCTAGGAGAAGGCGAGTAAATATGTTTGCTCGAAAAACTGTAGCTACAGGTGCACTTTCAAGGAAATTAAACGCATAATTACATGCTAGTCAAGCCAAGAGTCCCAAAATTCTGATGAATCTTTCAAGTTCGCGAGTGAGAGGGAAGGAACTGGGTCTTCCGATTCTAAGCAGGTAACATTTTTTCAAAATTCGTCTACTGAAGTAATCTCTCATTTGGCTGAAAATTTGGAAAATCTATTTGTATTGGTTGGGTCTGTGGTGGATGTGGAAATAACTGAGTCAAGAAGGAGAGTAGGCAACAAAAAAAAAGAGTAAGGGTGTGCGTAGTGATGAGAGGGGAAAAAGAAAAGTAGTGGTTGATTCTTCACCCACCTCTGAAATTGTTAAAATGGTTATCTATGGAGCTGAGCCAGAAAAGGTGGTAGAAAGTACCAGGAAAACAGGGGGAAGTGGATCAGGAGAAGCTGCTGAATGACTAGTAAATCATAGAAAGCATACATCATCTGTCAAAGAAAGTCTAGTAGATCTTTTGAAAAAGGTAGGTGAGAGATATAAACCCAAGAAAAAGAGAAATCCAAAAATAAAGACCCCTGGAACAGCAATAGCCAACAAGAAAAGGAAGGCTGCTTCGTCTGACACTACTGAAACTCCTCTCCTAAGAGGAAGGACAACAAGGAGCAAGTTAAAGCAAAAGTGAGGAGGAGTTGCAGAAAGCTATAGAAGAAAGTATGAATAAAAGGATGTACAAAGGGAAAAAAATGTGGTAGAGCCTGTTGAGACTTTTGATGTGGATGAGATGGACTCGGTCCATCAAAGTGAAAAGGTGGTTGAGGTGGAGGTTCAGACTCCTAGGCCCAAGAAAGCCAAGACTTCCTCAAAGAAGTCTTCATCTGTATTTAGATCTGCTGAATCCTCTACCTTGGCTAAATGGACAAGGTCTGTAGTGAAAGCCAAGCAAGTGAAAAGTAATGAAGAAGAATACTGAAGTGGTGAAGAGGAGGATGAGTCAGATAATAAACAAGATATGCTGGCCAAGTTTGGAAAATCAACTATATTGAAGGGCAGACTCTTGAAGGACTTGGAGTAAGAAGGGATGGTTATACTGCTTTAAAGGCTAGAGTATAGGGGTAGAAGGAGATGGTCCTTCAGTTAGATTGCAGACTGGCCAAAAATGAGGTTATTGAATTCATGGAAAATGCTGAGGTAAAGGATGGTAGAGTCACCAGCTTGGTAAAAGGGGTTTCAATTTCTTTTGATGCAAAAGAGCTGGGTGAAATCCTTGGTATACCCTCTGAAGGTTATGATGATTACACAAGGCAGCAATGGCCAGACTCTTTTCCTACTGCCCTAGCCATTACTAGGAAATTCTGTAATAATAAAGAAGTGAGACAAATGTTGCTTATAAAAGTGAAATGAAGCCTCCCCACATGGTGTTGTTTGAATTCGTCATCAAGAGTGTGATGTCTAGGCAGGAAAGAAGGCACATTTCCAACTACATAGACTTTGTTTTAATGGAATGTATGGATAGTGGGTGGCAGATAAACTGGCCTGGGTTTATAATCAAGCTTCTAGATCGGTTGTCAATGGCTCCAATGCCCATGCCACCCCTTATGGTTTCATTCTCACTATTGTTCTTGCTCATTGTAAGGCGCCTCTAAAGAAGTGGGAGATAGCCACAAGTGTCACGACCCAAAATCCACTAAGGGTCGTGATGGCGCCGGACACTGCTGTCAGGCAAGCCACCCCAAATTATTTGATGAAGTTCTCATTTTTAACAATCTTTAAAACTAAGATTTTTCTTCAATTTTTCATACAATGAAAATATAACTGCTTCGATTCAAATTAAATAATAAGCAATTAGTACAAATATTTCAAAACTATCCCAGAACCCGGTGTCACAACTGCATGAGCATCTACTGATAAGGGAATAAGATACAACATCCGTTTGGAATACAATGGACAGGAAATAAATACAGTATACTGGAAGGGACTATACTAGCTGTGGACCTCCTCGAATAATGCCACTCACCTAGTCCCAGAATCAACCGTGCTGCTATCCCCAGTAGGCCGCTAGAGTTACATATACCTGTGCAACAAACATGCACAAAAGTATAGTATGAGTACAAAAATAACGTGTACTCAATGAGTATCCCGTCTAATCTCTAAGAAGTAGAGACGAGAAGTTCAACTTCGGCACTTACTAGTGGTTCAATAATAATATAGTGAAGATGTGAGGATACCATGGATTTATCTAGAAATTATAACTCAAAAAGCAAGAAAACAGGTAACAACTTCTCAAATAACAATGAAATTCCAAGATTTAATTTTCATTATCTTTTTAGTTTATAGTGGCCATAAAAAGGCAATATCAACTTTAATAAGTTTCAGGATAAGCAATGCAAGCATGTGCATATTATGCCGAGGTGACGGCCTGATCCAACAGAAATAAACTGTGCACTTGACGAGGGTCGACGACATGTCTATAGATGCATCTATTTAATCTACCGAGGCATTCGGCCCGTTCCAAAATCAAACACACACAGACAGTCAATCAAGTAGTCAACAGGGAACAATTATCCATAGAAAAGTCAATTCTCTTTTAAAGATTATTGAAAATGAAGTTTAATCTTTTTCAGAAATTCATTTACTAACTCGAGGTGATTTAAGCAATTCAAATGTCGATAAGTTTACAATTAATCCAAGTATCGCATGCTTTTGGGTCCTAAACTACCCGAACAATAGCATAATAGTATCTACGCACGGACTCTCGTCACCCTGTGCGTACGTAGCCCCCACAAATAGGAGCACCTAACCAATTAATTCACATATGGGGACAATTCCCTCTTACAAAGTTAGAAGGAGACTCACCTCGCTTCGAAAATCCATAACCGGCATTTTACGCCCTTCCGAAGACTCGAATCGATGCTCAACGCTTCAAAACTAGCCAATAATTATGTAAATCCATTAATATGTGCTAAGGTACTCATTATAATCCAATTTATAACAATTCCTAACCCCAATCGAAAAGTTACCAAAAACGTCCTTGGTCCCACGTGCCTGGAAATCCGAAATTTTCCGAAGATAAAGTTTACCCATGAACTCACGAACTCAAATATACAATTTTCTCCTAATTCCATACCCAAAATCGTGGTCAAAATCCAAGAGTACTAATTTGTTAGGTTTTCTTCAAAATACCAAAATTTCTACTAATTTACATGATTTTCCATATTAAAATATGGATATAATCCAAGTAATTAACTTGCAACAGGTGGAAATCACTTACCTTGACATGGATGATGAAAATGGAGCTCCAAAATCACTTCTAGGTCGGCTCCCATGGAGAAAATGAGATGAAATGAGCCAAACCCATTTCTTTACACTTATACACTGCCCAAACGAGTGTTCGTCGCGTTCACGGGGCTCCCGTCGCGTTCGCGAAGAAGAAAATTCCCAAAAATCATTTTTCATACTCTTCTCAGACATCCTCTAGTATAATGGCCAAAACTTTTTGTACATAACTCCAAATTATAAATGATTTAAGGTTTTGGAAACTAAAAACCAATATCTACAACTTTCATGGGTCATCTCCCAATTCCTTATAGATTTTGAGATATAAGCTGCCAATGCTATCCCTGTGCAATACAAATTTCTTATTTATCCTTCCAGACAACCTATAGTGTACCAGCCATAACTTTTCATAGAAATCCAATTTCCAAATGATTTACATTTTTGAAAACTAGACACAAAGGGATACAACTTGAATTTTTAGATCATCTCCAACTTCCTTATAAATTGTGAGATATAAGCCTCCGAAGTCAGACCTGTGCAGCAGAGATTCCCTTCTACGCGAACGCGAGAACCTCCTCACGAACGCGAAGAACAAAGTCCCTGCGGCCAAATCCTTCTTCGCGAACACGAAAGGATCCTCGCGAACGCGAAAAACAATACCAGATACCAGCATCAGCTATTTAAAAACAGCCCGAAATGACCCCGAAACACACTCGAGGTCCCCGGGGCCCCGTCCAATCATACAAACCAGTCCCATAACATAACACGGACCTGCTCGAGGCCTCAAATCACATCAAACAACATCGAAATCATGAATTGCACCCCAATTCAAGCTTAATGAACTTTAGAACTTCAAATTTCTACATTGGATGTCGAAACCTATCAAATCACGACCGATTGATCTCAAATTTTGCACACAAGTCACATTCGACATTACAGACCTATTCCAACTTTCAGAATTGGATTTTGACCCCGATATCAAAAAGTCTAGACACCCGATCAAACTCCTCAAAAACCTTCAAATTTCTATCTTAAGCCAAATGATTCCAAAATGACCCACAGACCTCCGAATTCACTTCCGATCGCGCTTCCAACTCCAGAATCACCATACGGAGCTATTACCAGACTCGGAATCCCAAACGGACATCGATAACACTGAAATGTACTTCAAGCCAAACTTATGAAATTTCTTCCAAAATGCTAACTTCCACTATAGGCGCCAAAATGCTCCCGGGTCATCCAAAACACGAACCGGGCATACGCCTAATTCCGAAATCATCATAACCTGCTGGAACCTTCAGATCCCGATTCCGAAGTCGTTTACTGAAAATTCCAATCCTAGTTAATTCTTCCAAATTTAAGCTTCCGAAATGAGAATTCTCTTTCCAAATCAACTCCGGACTTCCCGAAATTCAATTCTGACCACGCGTACAAGTCATAATGCCTGAAATGAAGCTGGTCATGGCCTCAAACCATTGAAAGATGCGCTAGAGCTCAAAATAACCGGTCGGGTCATTGCATTCTCTCCCACTTAAACATACGTTCGTCCTCGAACGTGCTGAGAACTACACTGAAGTAGTAATAAATCACTGTTTAACACCTCACGCACCTTCTCGTGCTACCACAACTCCGTTGAGCACATTAGCTCGATAAATTCTTAATATATTCCTTTTTATTCAAGCAAATAAGCCTTAGAGCCCAATTCCAACATCCGAAATTCTATGCCCGACCTGTTTCCAACATACAATCACCGTATCAATCACTACACGTTGTACCCAAACATGGTTGCATAGCTTTGCTGTATTCACACCTAATATCACTTTACTCACCAGACCACAATAACATTTTCTAATAAACCTTGTCAAAATTCCATGAATTTGATGCTCCCATTGCACCCCGTGACATGCACAGGTCTTACTCTAACTCTTACAACGCCGCCACAACGGAAGAGATGTGCAGAAATTTATAATCAACCGCCGAGTCAACCAATCATTGAGTCTATATTTGTGACAAGAAACATTACCACATTCTGAACCAAATAATAATCTTTGCTCCTTAATATATTCCATACAGTCAGATTGCACTGATCTTGAATCCAATGATCTCGTCTTACCCAGTACGAACTGTTCAGGCAATAAGCCACCCCCACAAGACCAAAAGTCCCATATGATGCTACAATGTGCCAATAGGCTACCAATTCGAACGCGATACAAAAGGAAAATGAACTCTGGAAGGAATTACCTAACTCACTCACTAATACTAACTTTCCTTAGAAAATAGAAAGCAAGGCATAGAGAAATAGCAGATAGAAAACTATACTCAACATCACACTGTTGCGGCACGCAACCTGATACATATAACATACCCATCGTGGTGTGCCACCTGATCCATACATAGATCTCACATAAGGAGATGCATATCGAGCTGAATTTGCTCATTACAACAAAATACTGAATATCGTTCATAAGCATGTTAAGTGCATAATAACATCCCTAAGTGAACATATAGCGCTATAAGCTACAAAACTCGAGCACAACTGAGGTGTGATATACAATCTGAATCTCAAGAGCCAATTTGCTCATATAACATTATTTTTACGCGGATCCTCAACACATAAGCAATTCACCAAGCCATCTCACAACTCGAACGGCGCAATACATCATCACGTAAAATAGCTAACGACCACGTAACACCCCGACTATTCTTCCATATGGAGCGTATTACTAAAATGAACACGTTTGACCTGATATAGAGCCCATATTCACATTTGAATCCATCCACTGACCTCAAGTCGATTTTGATCGCACTAACTAGGCTAATAACCTTTCCAAGGTCCATAATAACTTTCCTTTCTTTCATAACGCCTAAGAACAACCATCATAACCGAAGAATTCCTCCACAGTCCACAACCCAATAAATAGAGTGCCTTCCAGGCATAAATTCTCAAATTAATGATATTACCACAATCCTCATACTTGGTTTAAATCTTAAATCAATCGAGTGACTACATGCCACACTTATACAATCTTCCTGTGGGACACGCTTCCACAACCTTTCAAAACACATAACAGGTCCGTACATCCAAACCATCGGTCGTACTAACGTGGAAAAGCAATCAAGAATCCTTAACGAGGATGCAAAGCCTTTCTCACAGAACACCGATCTCAGGCGACGTTGCAGACAATAATGACTTGCTTTGAACATCGAAACTCCCTTCCTGCTCATCCGAGCTCGTAACATCCTAACCAACATCGAACTGCAACCTTGATCCTCACTTCAAATTCTATACCACTCACTACACCCAACGTGCCGATATACGATATGACATGATTCTTCATCATAACTCCGGAACCACTAATAGGTTAACACTTCATCATATAAAAGCTTTTCACTGAACTCACTTCAGGAGGAACATAGAAACACACATGTAAATTCTCATAACCGTAGAATATGCAAACATCTAATTAGTGGTCTAAGCCACCATAGCCCTTCCGGGGCCCAACTCTACATAATAGGCCACAACGGTAGAATACTTTCTAAATAACACTAACTACGGTGGCCGACAAGCCTCACACGCACCGTCACAATTCACTTGCATAACTTGATCATGTTGAAAGAACTAATCATTACCAGCAACATGCCAATTCGGCTATGTCTAACCAATCCCTTTTCTTCCAATTTGTCCTTGATTGCCATGGAAACAATGATAACCCCATCCAACACTTAACACACTTCATCTGCACTCATCCCGAGTGACCCTGAGTCACGAGACCATGCTGTCTCAAATCCCATGAACCATTTAGTACCTCCCAATCGCCACATCGCAAGTCAAAACATCATAGAACATTCTGTGCCTCTTCTCATAGGCTACTACCAAGCTTGGTTCTTAACCGTACCTATAGGCTCAAAACCATTAGGCACCACACTTTATCTCTTTAAATCCACTAGGGCTGTTGCTGAGAGTCGCCCGCTCTAACTTGGCCTGAAAATAATCAACTCCATGATTCTTCTAGCACAAGCATACCCTCTCGACGGAGCACCCGACGGAATCACTCTCAAGTCTGAACATGGGCTAATAAGGCCAACGATAGCACACCTTTACTAATTCCTTTGATCAAATTACCACTTATGTTCTCTTCCCGTAGCTGAAATAACCCATCAATATGCTAATCGCCAGAAACTTCGCAAGTAGTTAACCATGAAACTCAATCATAGGCGGTGGGACTCTCCCACTTAGTTTGAAGCCATTATTTCACAACTCTAGAATTCACCAAGATTCCTTAGCTCTCATTGACATAACCTTGTGCAATCATCCGCCTAAATTCTCAGATTCTTTCCGTAAAACCCTATTTTTATACTCTGAATCATCCACCATATTCGCACGATCGATCTTTTCACTACATAACTAATAGAATTCTTCGCAGAGCTTCGCCAACCTCGCGATCACTAACCTGCTCACAGGGAATAACCCATATGTGGAAATCACTTCCCGACATCTTCCAATGCTACTGCATGGGATACAATCACTATGACATCAATGACCCATCCTGAGTCCGAGCTCACTCTCTAGCTGCACACGTCCATTCATCCCTCATGGAAATCACTTAAATGTGCGGCAACAACCTTCCAATTTGAAGTTATGTTGCATCCTTCTTTCTTTTAGGCAGCTCCTTTTCGTTATATCAAATCTCCTGCTGCATAATAGCCCATATTTCAAATTAAATCCGTAGACCCCAATCATCAATCACTAACATTCTAAAATCACTCCAAACTCTCCTTAAGGCACGTGGTCATCCTACTACAAAGCCCATATGCAACTCCGCCGCTCTCCCACTTTGGCGGAACTCATCCCCTTAATCGATCACTCGACCCTTGGCCTCTTATACTCGCTCTGACACTTCCCTCATGTCTTTCCTCATACTTTGCTGCTCAATTATTGCCTTAAATAAAATCTATCTTAGAATTGCCGATTCAATCCTGAACCACCTTACCTCGCGATATCTAACAGCCACACTTTCATTACTATCTCCCAAAAGCTTGCCCCAAAGGCGAATTGTAGAAAGTCATAACACTGCCGAGCTTAGCACATTCATCAAGGACAGTGACACCTCATCACAGATGTGAATTCCTCCATGCTTACAAGCCTTGTTACCCCATCATAGCAAATCTGCACGTTCTTAGTCCGATTGCCCTTCCCTTTCCGAGAATAAAATATCGAATCCCTATATCATGCACTGAGTAAACCTCCCTTCAAGTCATTCACTGCCCCGACACGTGGGCAACATCCTACCATCATATCACTACTACGGAACAATCGTTCATAAGTATCATGGAAACTTGTGCCTAGCCTTAGAGCCTTGAGAAGTACCGTTACTGGGCTGAAACAATAAAATATCCTTCCACAAGGCGAGATAATAGCTTAGACGACTATACTGGGAGAAACATCCCGCACCATATTCATAATATCATTACAATTCTTCAATTCTCGATGAATAGCAAGTGCTTTGCATCGCGTAAGATTGAGTAGGAAGGAAATAAAGGCATAAGCCTCACAGGAATAAAATCGCACAATGAGGAATCAAGAAGGGAAGTACTCGTAACAGCCCTACAGCCTCCCGAGGAAAAGTACAGATGTCTCTGTACCGATCCGCGAGACTCTACTAGACTTCATCATGACTCGTGAGACCCTAGGAACCTAGTGCTCTGATACCATGTTGTCATGACCCAAAATCCACTAAGGGTCGTGATGGCGCCGGACACTGCTGTCAGGTAAGCCAACCCAAATTATTTGATGAAGTTCTCACATTTAACAATCTTGAAAACTAATATTTTCCTTCAATTTTTCATAAAATAAAAAGATAACTGCTCCGATTCAAATTAAATAATAAGCACTTAGTACAAAATATTTCAAAACCATCCCAGAACTCGGTGTCACAAGTGCATGAGTATCTACTGATAAGGGAATAAGATACAACATCCGTCCGGAATACAGTGGATAGGAAATAAATACAATATCCTGAAAGGGACTATACTAGTTGTGGACTGCCTCAAATAATGCCACTCACCTAGTCCCAGAATCATCCGTACTGCTACGCCCAGTAGGCCGCTAGAGTTACATATACCCGTGCAACAAAAATGCACAAAAGTGTAGTATGAGTATGAAAACAACGTGTACTCAATGAGTATCCCGTCTAATCTTGAAGAAATAGAGACGAGATGGTCAACTTCGACACTTACTAGTGGTCCAATAATAATATGGTGAAGATGTGAGGATACCATGGATTTATCTAGCAATTATAACTCATAAAGCAAGAAAATAGGTAACACCTTCTAAAATAACAATGAAATTCCAAGATTTACTTTTTGTTATCTTTATAGTTTATAGCTTCCATAAAAAGGCAATATCAACTTCAATAAGTTTCAGGATAAGCAATGCAAGCATGCACATATTATGCCAAGGCGACGACCCGATCCAACAGAAATAAACTGTGTACTTGCCGAGGGTCGACGACGCACCTATAGATGCATCTATTTAATTTGCCGAGGCGTTCGGCCCATTCAAAAATAAAACACACACATATGGTCAATCAAGTAGTCAACAAGGAACAATTATCCATAGAAAAGCCAATTCTCTTTTAAAGATTTTTGAAAATGAAGTTTAATCTTTTGCGGAAATTCATTTACTAACTCAAGGTGATTTAAGCAATTCAAATATCGATAAATTTACAATTAATCCAAGTATCGCATGCTTTTGGGTCCTAGACTACCCGGACAATAGTATAATAGTAGCTAGCACGGACTCTCGTCACCTCGTGCATACATAGCCCCCACAAATAGGAGCACCTAACCAATTAACTCACCTATGGGGACAATTCCTTCTTACAAGGTTAGAAAGGAGACTCACCTCGCTCCGAAGATCCTTAACCGGCATTCCACGCCCTTCCGAAGAGTCGAATCAATGCGCAACGCTTCAAAACTAGCCAATAATTATGTAAATCCATTAATATGTGCTAATGTACTCATTATAATCCAATTTATAACAATTCCTAACCCCAAACGAAAAGTTGATAAAAATGCCCTCGGGCCCACGTGTCCGAAAATCCGAAATTTTTCGAAGATAAAGTGTACCCATGAACTCACGAACTCAAATATACAATTTTCTCCTAATTTCATACCCAAAATCGTGGTCAAAATCCAAGAATACTAATTTTCTAGGTTTTCTTCAAAATTCCAAAATTTCTACTAATTTACATGATTTTCCATATTAAAATCTTGATATAATCCAAGTAATTAACTTGCAATAGGTGGGAATCACTTACCTTGACATGGATGATGAAAATGGAGCTCCAAAATCGCTCCTCAGTCGGCTCCCACGGAGAAAATGAGATGAAATGATCCAAACCCATTTCTTTACACTTATACACTGCCCAAACGAGTCTTCTTCGCGTTCGCGAGGCCCCCGTCGCATTCGCGAAGAAGAAAATTCCCAAAAATTATTTTTCATACTCTTCTCAGACAGCCTCTAGAATAATGGCCATAACGTTTTGTACATATCTCCAAATTACAAATGATTTAATGTTTTGGAAACTAAAAACCAAGATCTACAACTTTCATGCTTTGGTCATTTCCCAATTCCTTATATATTTTGAGATATAAGCTACCAAAGTCATCCATATGCAATACAAATTTCTTCTTTATCCTTCCGGACAACCTATAGTGTACCAGCCATACCTTTTGGTAAACAAATCCAAATTCAGACTGATTTACATTTATGAAAACTAGACACAAAGGGCTACAACTTGAAGTTTTTGGATCATCTCCAAATTCCTTGTAAATTGTGAGATATGAGACTCCGAAGTCAGACCTGTGCAGTAGAGATTTCCTTCTACACGAACGCGAGAACCTCCTCGCGAACGCGAAGAACAGAGTTCCTGAGGCCATATCCTTCTTCGAGAACGCGAGAGGATCCTAGCAAATGCGAAGAACAATACCAGATACCAGCATCAGCTATTTCAAAACAATCCAAAATGATCTGAAACCACCCCAAAATACACCTGAGGCCCCCGGGACCCCATCCAATCATACAAACCAGTCACATAACATAATATGGACCTTCTCGAGGCCTCAAATCATATCAAAAACATCAAAATCATGAATTGCACCCCAATTGATGCTTAATGAACTTTAGAACTTCAAATTTCTACATTGGATGTCGAAATCTATCAAATCATGTCCGATTGATCTCAAATTTTGCATACAAGTCACATTCGACATTACGGACCTACTCCAACTTTCGAAATTGGATTATGACCCCGATATCAAAAAATCCAGTTCCGATCAAACTCCTGCAAAACCTTCAAATTTCTATCTTTAGCCAAATGATTCCAAAATGACCAACTAACCTCCGAATTCACTTCTGATCGTGCTTCTAAATCCAGAATCGCCAGACGGAGCTATTCCCAGACTTGGAATCCCAAATGGACATCGATAACACTGAAATGCACTTCAAGCCAAACTTATGAAATTTCTTCCAAAATGCTAACTTCCACAATAGACGCCAAAATGCTCCTTAGTCATCCAAAACCCGAACTGGGCATACGCCCAAGTTCGAAATCATCATACGAACCTGTTGGAACCTTCAAATACCCATTCCGAGGTCGTTTACTCAAAATTTTAATCCTAGTTAATTCTTCCAACTTTAAGCTTCTGAAATAAGACTTCTCTTTCCAAATCAACTCCGGACTTCCCGAAATTCAATTCCGACCACGCGTACAAGTCATAATGCCTGAAATGAAGCTGCTCATGGCCTCAAACCTCTGAACGATGCGCTAGAGCTCAAAATGAGCGGTCGGGTCATTACAACAAGTAAAGACCATTTTGGAATCAGTAATCTAATTGCTTGTGATTATGAGATTACTGTCATTCCCAATGAACCTGGTTCATCTAAAAAGATACTTTTAAATAGAAAGGTCAAAGCTCTATTGCAGGAGAGTGGGTCAAAGGATCCTAGATAGCAAGGCTGAAGACTCGTTTGACAAAGGTAAAATCTGTGAGAGATGCTCTAAAAAATGAGCTCACAAGGGAAAAGGAGAAGAATGATGGAATTATTCATGACATGCTGCACCTTCTCCAAGCCAAAACCCAAACCCCTAGTTCTTCCAAGCCTTAATTTCCTAGCCCTTCTTAGATCTTTCAGTGACCCAGATTCGAGATGTTTCTTTTTGTTGATCATGTTTTAATTGTTTTTGTCTCTTTTTGTGGATTATGGCAGAATCATATTCTCTATCAATGAAGTTAGATGCTTTTTCTTTTATTGATTGTTTATATTTCCTTGATAGTTTGAATGTGTAGTTGATTATTGATGATTAATCCATGATTGCATTTGCAGTTGCCCTAGTGGCCATGAGTAATTTTTAAAATCTGGGACTTATAGATTTGTTTATGCAACTTTTCGATGATGCCAAAAGGGGGAAAATAAATTATGCTTTATACTCTAAACAGTGATGTTTATAACCTAATGAACCTGGTCCTTGATGATAAGTGGAAAATCTTTCTAACATTGCATTGATGTTGAGCTGACTTCTAGCAAGGCCTAAGTGTATGAAAAGCACAAAGTTTGTCATCATCAAAGAGGGGGAATTGTTGTCCCAAGTAAAGGTTAGTTCTGAACCAGGTCCATCCCAGTGGAGCACAGATATGGATAGACTTGAGCATGTGGGATGCACGTGAAGGTTGCATAATAGATAAGGAGAAGGACTCCTTATTAAAAGATAACACGGTTTAAGAAAGGGAATGAGTTAGATGTTGATATCAACTAGAACTCTTCCACCAAGGAAGAGTAACATCAGAATTCTAGTCAATCTCTGTTTACTAACTCTATAAATATCAGTGTTGTTCTCTTTTACAGGTAACACACATAAGCAGAAGTTAAACGTGAATTGAGAGAAAAATAGCAAGGAAACTTTGCAAGCAGTTCGTGTGTGATTCAAGTGTGCAAACCTGAAGTTACATGAACCAGATAGAAGAACCAGTTCTAAATGCCTGTCTTTTATTCTAGTTCAATTGTAGTAAGTAGTTTTATATTGTACCTTTCAGATTTATCTAAAGGTAATTGTAATAAGTATTCAGTGTTTTCAAGTTAGAGCTAACTTAAAGTTGTCGCAGCAGTTAGAGGCAATATGATACCATGGGATTAGAGTTGTCCTAGGTTTACAAAAGAGTTATTGTAAACGCAATTTTTGGCTCAGTGATTTTAGTGGAGAGTTTAGAAAAATCTTACTGGAAACCAGGTCGTAGTTTTTTTTACCTTTTGAGCCAGGTGTTTTCCACGTAAAATACTTGTGTTCTTTTTTTCCGCATTTACTATTTCTGCAATAGTAGGTTAAGGAACACTTAGAAGAACCAGGTCCTTCAATAATCAGTTTAAGCAAAAAAATGATCACCATGCAAATCACTCCTCCCCTGTGTGGTATTGAAGTATATAACATCATATCTAACTCAAATTTTTAATATAGACAACCTAAAATAAGTAAGACCATCAAATTGAGACTCCATATGGTTGATGAGTTGACTTTAGTGGATTCCAAAAAGATTTAATCTTTGGCATGACTGCATATTCAATAGAAAAAAAGAGGTGAATCAAATATGAAGCGAACTGAGATAAAGCATTCATTGATCAAATTAAAGTAGTATGTGATAGAACGAATAAAGCCAAAAGAAGTTAGAGTTTACTTGTATTTCACGAATATTTGAAGTTCAACGGTGCAAGTAGTGCATCTTTTAGGCATTTTCACATTAAATTTGTGATCAGACTGCCCTTGGCCTCCAAAAGATAAGATTAACTCAACCTTTCTCAGAGAAGAAACATCTCATCATGGATGTCTTACATAGTCTCAGCATATGTTTTAGTTCAAATTTCATTACCTAGTAACAACAGAGATTAAATTATTATGTGTCTCCATTCAACTTCAGAACAAGTTGTCATCACATTCATATAAAAAACAGGACGTGTTCTTTTCTTCTGCTCCACACTACCCTTGCCCCTACCCCCTATTTTAGGACACATTTCACCAACTCCATATAACAAGAGTGATGTAACTTGACAAAACTTATAAAACATGACCAATAATTCTGCCAGCAACTTTTGAATAACAGATGATTAATTAAACTAAAGGCAAGAAAGCATACATACAAGCTTTAAGAGATGGTCACATGTTCATTTACAACTGGGTCATCATTTCTATTTCTCAAGGGCGAGGAGGACGCAACAAGGTTCTCAACAATATTCAATCTTAATACGTTACACAAACATTGAGGATACTTTTGGCAATGATGGCACTTCACATGAAACGCATAGACAACTTGAATAAACAGAATGTAACTTTATGCTGAAGTATTGCAAAGTAATACAATCAATGGATTTCAGAACCATGTGTTTGATGAATTTCAGATTTTTATGTTTTATCGACCGACCAACCAGAAAGTAAAAGCTCACAATCTAGGATTTAACTGTGCATTGAGCTATCGAAATCTAAGTTAAACAATATATCTTATTTGTAGGAACAGTAATTATTATCCTTAGACAGTTTAATATTTCAAAATTGACAGACTTTACTCGACTATAAACAAGGATACATCTTCTTGAATTACCAATTAAGCAAAGCAAATAGAACACAATTTTTTAGGTACCCCAAAAAAGAATGATCTATTAATACAAACTAAACATCAGACAAATGATAAGATAAAAAGTTTTTCACAAATTACCCAACAAACTCAATCTAAAGCCCAAAAAATAGGGGTGGCTAAAGGGGAGGCTTGTAAGACTTTTGCTTTAGGCCCCCTAAATTTTGGGACCCCAAAAATATTTTTAGTTGTGAATTTACTATCTTATTTTCGTTTAGACACTATTGAAGTTCATAGAAAAAAGAAAACAAAAATACTAAATTCTTATATATATGAAAAGAAATATTATCTATTTTTTAATAATAGAAATATTTTAGAACTTTGAATTAAGATACTCAAATCTTCATATTGATAAATAATATTTTTTTACAATAAGATCTAATGTAACCAATTGTAAATACGTGGCCAACATCTTATTAATTTAAATTTTCTTACCAATATGAATGTTAATATTATATTTTATTAGATAACTACTCTATAAACAAAAAGAAATAATTAAAATAAAAGGAATCAATGTAATATTACATACTATATTTTACAAGATAACTATACTATTGACCAAAAAAAAAAAATCAAGGCCCCTCATTAAAGTATGGCTTTAGTATGGCTTTATGTCATGAGTTTTATTGAGACGCCTTTGCTAAAAAGATCTACGTTTTTTTAAATTCAAAATAAAATAAAATAAAAACCACAATAAACTCTATAAGCTAAGCAGTCAAATTCATGTAATTGGCAAAGAGGACCACAACGAATCAAAGACATGCACAATGTTACGAGTTGGATAAAGCTAAGCAGTGACATAAACTATATATCTTTGTCCTAAATATAAAGCACGGATGTGTGTCCACCAATCATATTGATGAGAGTAAAATAAACAAACTTAGAAGAATTAAAATACAAAAAAAAAAAAGCATTAATCTGATGCTCACCAGGATTTCATCTCTCCAAGAGGAATAATATGGTGAATATATAGCTCTGAAAATGAAAGTTTCTAACTAAGAAAATAGGAGAAGAGGGGAAGGTGGAAATATGGAGGAAAAGAATGGCAAGAATAAAGAGAAGTTATCTGAGTGATTGAGTTAAAGAGGAGGGAAATGAATAGGAAAACGAAGGAAGTGATTTCTTCACATTTTCTTCTGTTTAATTTTTATTACTACAATTATTTAAATGGAGAACATTTAGAAAATAGAAGTAATATGTTTGGTAAAATTTATCTAAATGTAGTTTATTTATCTAATGCAGAAGAATGAACAACGAAAGTAAGGGCAAAACAAAAAATCCAAAAAAAAAAACGATAAACTAAAATATAAAAATAATTACAAAAACCATTACAAATTCATCTAAAATTCAGAATTACTACAATTCTTTAATTAGATAAAAGTAACAAAGTTCTAGTTATTAAATTATTTATTTTATTTATATAGTGTTTAAAAGGCTCTTTTGGGACACATTCGGGGCTAGCCTTCCTTGGACGGGTCACTATTCAAAAGGTCTTGAAGTGTATGAGTGGAGCTTAGTTATGTGAGCTTATACCCCAAAGCGTCCGACTGTGTACCCAAAACATGCATAACGCTTAATGGTCAGAGTTTGCCTAGTTCCTACTCAAATTATGTGTCAAATTCTCTAATTAACACAGTTGATGCTGTCACGATCAAAAATCCACTAAGGATCGTGATGGCGTCGGACACCGCTATCAGGCAAGCCATCCATCAATACTTAATTAAATTCTCGTTTTGAAAATTTTGAAATCATGATTTTTCTTCAATTTAAGAGTAAAAGATGGACTTTACAGAATAAATAATAATATTTTTAACAATTTCAATACTGAATAACCCGTAATCATCCCAGAACCCAGTGTCACAAGTGCATGAGAAGTTTCTAAGAAATAATGTAAAACAATGACTGTCCAGAATACAAATTGGACAAGAGAAAAAAATACAGTACAGTACTCTGAAGAAGACTCTGCTGGCTGCGGGTCGTCTCGAGAGGTACAACTCACATAAGTCTCTGTATCAACCATGCCACTACGCCCAAGTGTAGTATGGGTACAAAAAATAACGATTACCTAGTAAGTATCCCGTCTAACTTCGAAGAAGTAGTGACGAGAGGTCGACTTCGATACTTACTAGTGGTCCAATAATAATGTATTAATAATGTGAATAATCATGGATTTATTAGAAACGACAGTAAAGTCAAGTAAATCAAGAAAACAAGTAAACAATATATTAGGAAGTCTCCAAATTCATATTCCATTATTTATCAATTTATCTCAGATCAGGGAGGCAATATCAATTTTTGTAAATCTCAAGCAAGCATTATAAGCATGCGCAAATCATGCCGAGGCTGTACGGCCCAATCCCATATAAATATAAAATGTTCACTGTCGAGGGTCTAACAACGCGAACCATAGATGCATCTATTACCCCGCTCGCCAATTATACGTGCGACGCAGTTAAACATAAATAATAGAGTTACTCGGCTCGCAAATCATACATGCGACGTAGGTACTTATAGATACACAGTTTCAAACAGTAAATTAAGAATTCATCAGGAAACATTTACCCAAGAAAACGCTAATTCTCTTTTAACGATTAAAGAAAATGAAGGTTAATTAAGAAATTCTTTTACTAATTCTATATGATTTAAGAAATTTAAGTTGTCAATAAGATTACAAATAGTTCAGGTATAGCATGCTTTTGGGTCCTAGACTACCTGTACTTAAGCACAATAGTAGCTACTCACAGACTCTCGTCACCTCGTGCGTACGTATCCCCCATAAATAAAAGCACATAACCAATTATTTTACCTATGGGGACAATTCCCTCTTACAAGGTTAGAAAAGAGACTTACCTCGCTTTGAAGTTCCATAGCCAACTCCCAAGCCTTTCGAACAACTCGACTGATGCCCATCACTCCAAAACTCACTTTTGCTTCATTAACATTCACAAGCTTTTAACCCTCCTCCGACATCGTAATATTAAGTAAAATGCTCATACACCACCAACAATTTGATATATACAATTACAATCCATATTACAATCAAAAGATGAATAAAAAATATTTATAAATATCCATCTATGGCTCACAAGTTGGCTACAAGCCTCCGGCTCAAATCGTCTAATAGGTTCACTCACTAGCACATTTAACTCTACTCTTATCATTGAATATCCATTTGAAGTCATCAATGATGCTACATTAATTCTCCAACATCGCCAAATTACTATTCATCGTTTTCCTTAACTAACATTTCCAAAACATTCAATTTGGTAATTACTTGGTTGAACACTTCTAACTAAGCTAGAAAATAATTCCATAGGTTCATTGCATCCTTTAATTTTATTTCTAAGAACACTATTTATCTTTCCCTCATTTTCTCAAGAACATTATTCATGCTATGAACTAGGGATTATGAAATCAATTATCCGATCATAACAACTTGAAACAAATATTAGAATTACTCTCACCTACTCATAAGAAATGAGCTTGAAGCATTAGAATTACCTTCTTGAAGCTATTCCTTAAAAGTCCAATATTTGGAAAATTTGGTGTTCTTGAACAACTTGGAAGATTTCTAGGGATTTCAAAGATTGAATGATGTCAATACTAGTGTTAATAGGATGTTATTAACTTAAAATATCCAAAAAAATCACCTTGTATTCTTAAGTAGTCCCCAAGGTTGAATAGACCATGAAAGGACCAATCCCGAGCTCAAGAAAGCCCCCAAAAATGGTTGCTGCCCGACTGCCTTATATAGGCACGGGTGCTTCAGCGAGTTGTACCTTGCGCTCTGCAGGTTGTACCTCATATTACAAGTTTTTCTCTTCTGGACACCTGTTACGAAAACGTCCATACCTCCTTGTAGAAATATACAAATAATGTACCGTTTAAATAATTAAAAACTAGACTCGAAGATCTTTCATTTGATTGGTTATCCACTATATAAATCCTTATAGATTTTGAGATATAAGCTTCCAAATTTGGCTCCACGCATCAGAAATTTTGGCGAAACTGCTTTACGAGCCTTTATTCAATCGATCATAACTTTCTGTACAACTATCTAAATGATGAATGGTTTATCTTTCTGTAAACTAGAATGCAAGATCTACTGTCTTATTTTACAAATTTTTAGATTCTTTATATATTTCAAGCTATAACCTCCCAAAGTCAGCTCTGCGATTGCACCAATGCTGTCCAAAAAGAGCTTCTGCAGCAGGTCCTATTGTCCGAAATCTATTATGTTAACCTTCTGAAATCCACCCGAGGCCCTCGGGACCTTAACCAATTATGACAACATGTCCCAAAATAAAATAAAAACTTAATCGAGGCTTCAAACCACGTCAAACAAAGGAATCGCGCATTGAATAGAATTATGAGTTTTCAAATCTTTCAACTTTTATATTTTGAGCCGAAACATTTTAAATCAATTCGGAATGACTTCAAATTTTGCACACAAGTCACATTCGATATTACGGACCTACTCTAACTTTTAGAATCAGAATCTGACCCCGATATCAAAAAGTTCACTCTCGGTCAATCTTCTCAAAAACCTTCAAAATTCTAACTTTCGCCAAATGACTCCAAAATGACCTATGGACCTCGAAATCCACTTCTGATCGCGCTCCCAATACCAAAATCACCACACGGAGTTATTCATAGACTCAAAATCCCCAACATACATCGATAGCATTGAAATGAACCTTCGACCTAAATTCATGAAATTCTTTTAGAATGCTACTTCCATAATAAGCGCTAAAACACTCCCGATTCATCCAAAACACGATCCGAACATACGCCCAAGTCCAAAATTATCATATGAACCTGCTGGAACCTTTAACTCCCGATTCTAAGGCCGTTTACTCAAAAATCAAATCGTAGTCAATTCTTTCAACTTAAAGCTTACGAATGAGAATTCACTTTTCGAATCAACTCTGAACTTCCTCGAATTCAATTCCGACCATGCGTACAAGTCATAATACTTGAAGTAAAGCTATTCATGGCCTCAAACTGCCGAACGACGCGCTAGAGCTCAAAACAACCGGTCGGATCGTTACATTCTCTCCCACTTAAACATACGTTCGTCCTCGAACGTGCTGAGAACTGTAGTGAAGTTGTCTGAAATCACTATTTAACACTTCGTGCACCCACCCGTGCTACGATAACTCAATTAAGCACATTAGCTCGATCAAATATGAATATATCTTTTTTATTTAGGCAAATGAGCCTTAGAGGCCAGTTTTGATATACGAAATTCACTTCCAGGCATGCTTCCAATATATGAACACCGTATTAATCACTACACGAGGTACCATACTATAACTGCATCCCTTTGTTGAATTCTCACCTTGCACCACATCATTAACAGAACCAAAATAACATTATCTAATCATAATAGCCGAAATTCCATGAATCTGATGCTCCTAATGCATCTCATCACCTATATACCTCTTGTCCTGACCTTTGCATGCCTACCACGATGGAAGAGATATGTAGAATTTCATAACCAACTGCCAAGTCAACAAATCCTTGAGTCTATACTCCTGACAAGAACTATTACCTCAATTTGAACCAAATAATTACCTTTGCTCTTTAATATACTTCCTATAACCTGATTGCACCGATCCTAGATCCAATAATCTCGTCAATCCCAATACGAGCTGCTCAGGTAACAGTCACTGCAGACATGACCAAAAGTCTCATATGATGCCACAATGTTCCAATAAGCTACAAACTCGGACGTGATACATAAGAAAAACGAACTCTGGAAGGGACTACTCAGCTCACGTTGCTAATATGGACTTTCCTCATAAATGGAAAATAAAACACACAAAAATTAGAATATAGAAAACTGTATTCAATATCATATTATTGCAGCATGCAACCCCGATCCAAATAACATGGCCATGGTGGCGTGCCACCCGCTCCACACATAAAATTCACATAAGGAGATATACATCGAGCTAAATTGCTCATTACTTACAAAATACCGAATATCGGTCACAAGCATACTAAGTGCATAATACCATCCCTGGGGAAATTGATAGAGTTTTAAGCTACAAAACTCATGCGCAACTGAGGTACGATATATAACCTGAGTCACAGGAGCCATCCTGCTCACATAACATTATCGCTACGCGGAACCTCACACATGAGAAATTTTTCAAACCGATTCATAACTCACACGGCACCATAGAGTACTACATGAAATAAATGACGGCGAAATAACATTCCATCTACACCCACCGACCTCAAGCCAATTCTGATCGTCCGCACTAGGCTAATAACCTTCATGGGTTCATAATAACCTCCTTTTTTCTTTTAACACAAGAACAACTATCGTAACCGGAGAAACCTCCACCGTTCATAGCCCAATAAACCAAGTGCCCTCAAGGCATAAATTCTCAAATTAATGATATTACCAAAATCTCCATACTTTGTTTCAACCTTTAATCAATTAAGTGACTACATGTCATACTTATACAATCTTCCCGTGGAACACGCTCCCAAGACCTTTCGTACTAGGAAACAGTTCTACCTATCCTTACCACCAGCCATACTAATGTTGTAAAGAATAACAAGGATCTGCCAATCAGAACACAAAACCTCCTACACAAGACGCCGATCTCAGGTGGCGCTGAAGACAATATATACCAGCTTACTCTAACATCTAAATCCTTTCCTACTCATTCGATCTCGTGACATTCTTGCCAACACCAACCCATAAATTTGATCCTCAACTTCTGAATCCCATGACCTTCACTGTACTTAATCATGCCAATACGCAAGAGTACAAGAATTTCATCTTAAATTCTGGATTACTGATAGGGTAAGCACTTCATCATATAGAAACATTTTACTTAAATCATTTCAAGAGAACCAAATGCAACGCGTGACTGAATTCTCGTACTTGCAGAAAATACCAACCTCAAGTAGTCGTCTAAACCACCATAACTCTTCTGGGATCCATCTGCACGTAATAGGCCATAATACTCGAAAGCCTCCAAATAAAATCAATTACAACGATCGTCAAGCCTCGCACACACCGCCACAATTCACATGTATAACTTAACACGCTAAAGGAACTAATCACTACTACCATCACGCCAATTCAACTATTTCTAGTTACACTCATTCTGATACTTCCTCTATGAGTCCGAAGTTTTTATTCCTTGTTCTCCAATGCTACACCGCAGGCCGAAGATAAAAAAGAACATTCCAAGCCCCTTTTTTATAACCCTCTACAACAAGCTCGATACTCAACCATACAAAAGAACATTCCAAGCCCCTTTTTCATAACCCTCTACAACAAGCTCGATACTCAACCATACTATGGAGTCAAAATCCTTAGGAACCACACTTTACCTGTTGAATCCACTAGGACCGTGGCTGAGATTGCCCACTCTGATTTGGTCCCAAATATAATCGAATCCAAGGCTCTACTAGCACCTGAACACTCTCTCAAAGAAGCACCCGACCGAATCACTTTTATTGCAGATCACCTCTACAGGAAACATAGATCTTGAGTCTTCCCAAAGCCCTGACATAAATTGATAAGGCCAATTATAGTACATATTCTTCAAAACCTTTTCTCAAATCACCGACAACCATGAACCTCACAAATAGATAACCATGCAATCCAATCGTAGGAGGTGGGACTTTCCCACTTAGCTTGAAGCCATCACTGCATAACTCTGAAACCCACCAAGGTTCATCCTTCCTCTCTGACGTGACCCCGCACTATCGACCTGCCAAATTCCTCAAAACCTTCCAATGGTTCTGCACCAAGCACAATTACTACAAAATCAGTAACCCATTCTAAGCCCGTGCTCATTCACCAGATGAACAAGTCCGTTCACTCCCCATTTGACATCTACTAAAAGGTGTGGCAGTACCTTCAAATCCAAAGTCATGTTGTATCTTTCTTCATATCATGCAATACTTTTTTGTTATATCAAATCTCACGCCATATATTAGCCAATATTTCAAATTAAGTCCGTAAACCCAGTCACCATCCACCATAAATCCCAAATCACTCTAAACTTTCCTCAAGGTGTGTAGTCATCCTACCACAGAACCCACGTGATATTCTGCCCCAAAGGCAAATTGAAGAAAACCATAACACCGGTAAACTTAACATATTCAACAGGGATAATGACACAATATCATAGATGAAAATTCCACCACGCTTGAAAATACCAAGTCTCGTTACTCCATCAAACCAAACTTGAACATTTATAGCCCGATTGCCTCTCCTTCACCGGGAAATAAAATTCTGAATCTCTGAATCTTGCATTGAGTAAACATCCTTCCAATTCATTAATTGCTTCAACGCATAGACAAACATTCTACCATTATAAGAAAATTTTGTGCAATAACAACACACGAATCGTTAAAACAATTAATGCCAATTCTCAAAACCTTAGGTAATAAAGAAACTGAGCTGAAACGACAGAACGGCTTTCCGCAAGGCGACGATAATAGCCCGATAAAATATGCATGGAGGAACATCCCGCACCACATCTGTAGTACCATTACATTTTATCAATTCCCAATTTATAATAAGTGATTCACGTCGCATAAAATTGAGTAGGAAAGAAACAAATGCATAAGCCTTATAGGAATCAAACCGCACGATGATAAAATCAAGAAGGCTCAATACTCCTAACAACCCTATAGCCTCTCGAAGATAAGTACAGACGTCTCCGTACCGATCCGTAAGATTCCACTAGACTCGCTCATGACTCGTGGGACTTAAGGGAACCTAGTGCTCTGATACCATGTTGTCACGACCAAAAATCCACTAAGGGTCGTGATTGTGCCGGACAACGCTGTCAGGCAAGCCAACCATCAATACTTAATTAAATTCTTGTTTTGAAAATTTTGAAATCATGATTCTTCTTGAATTTAAGAGTAAAAGATGGACTTTACAGAATAAATAATAATATTTTTAATAATTTCAATACTGAATAACCCATAATCATCCCAGAACCCGGTGAGAAGAAGTGCATGAGCAGTTTTTAAGAAATAATGTAAAACAATGACTGTCCGGAATACAAATTGGACAGAGAAAAAAATACAGAACATTACTCTGAAGGAGACTCTACTGGCTGTGGGTCGTCTCGAGAGGTGCAGCTCACCTAAGTCTCCATATCAACCATGTCACTACGCCCAACTAGGCCACTAGATATACATATGCTTGTGCAACTAAAATGCACAACAATTGTAGTATGAGTACATAAAATAACATGTACCCAGTAAATATCCCTCTAACCTCGAAGAAGTAGTGACGAGAGGTCGACTTCGACACTTACTAATGGTCCAATAATAATGTATTAGTAATGTGAATAATCATGGATTTATTAGAAACGGCAGTAAAGTCAAGTAAATCAAGAAAAAAAGTAAACAATATATTAGGAAGTCTCCAAATTCATATTCCATTGTTTATAAATTTATCTCGGACCAGGGAGGCAATATCAATATTCGTAAATCTCAAGCAAGAATTACAAGCATGTGGAAATCTTGTCGAGGCCGTACAGCTCGATCCAATATAAATATAAAATGTGCACTGCCGAGGGTCGTACGACACGAACCATAGATGCATGTATTACACCGCTCGTAAATCATAAGTACGGCGCGATCAAATATAAATAATAGAGTTACCCCGCTCGTGAATCATACATGCGACGCAAGTACTTATAGATACACACTTTCAAACAGTCAATTAAGAATTCATCAGGAAATATGTATCCAAGCATTAGCCAATTCTCTTTTAACGATTTAAGAAAATAAAGTTTAATCCTTTTTTAGAAATTCTTTTACTAATTAGATATGATTTAATAAATTTAAGTTGTCAATAAGATTACAAATAGTTCAGGTATAGCATGTTTTTGGGTCCTAGACTACCCGGACTTAAGCACAATAGTAGCTACGTACGGACTCTCGTCACCTCGTGCGTACATAGCCCCGACAAATAGAAGCACATAACTAATTATTTCACATATGGGGACAATTCCCTCTTACAAGGTTAGAAAGGAACCTTACTTCGAAGTTCCATCGCCGACTCCAAAGCCCTTCAAACAACTCGACCTATGCCCAACGCTCCAAGACTCACTTTTGCATTATTAATATTCACAAGCTTTAAATCCTCCTCTCACATCGTAACATTGAGTAAAATGCTCATACGCCACCAAAAAATTGATATTTACAATTACAATCCCAATTACAATCAAAATATGACTCAAAAATATTTACCAATATCCATCTATGGCTCACAAGTTGGCTGCAAGCCTCTGGCTCAAATCGTTTAATAGGTTCACTCACTATCACATTCAACTGTACTCTTATCATTTAATACCCATTTAAAGTCATCAATGATACTAAATTAATTCTCCAACACCGCCAAATTACTATTCATCATTTTCCTTAACCAATATTTCCAAAACATTCAATTTTGTAATTACTTAGTTGAACACTTCCAACTAAGATAGAATATGATTCCATAGGTTCATTGCATCCTTTTATTTCATTTCTAATAATACTCTTTATGTTTCCCTCATTTTCTCAAGAACATTATTCATGTTATGAACTAGGGATTATGAAATCAATTATCTGACCATAAAAACTTGAAACAAATATTAGAATTACTCTCACCGACTCATAAGAAATGAACTTGAAGCATTAGAATTACCTTCTTGAAGCTTTTCCTTAAAAATTCAATATTTGGAAGATTTGGTGTTCTTGAACATCTTGGAAGATTTCTAGAGATTTCAAAGATTGAATGATGTTAATACTAGTGTTAATAGGATGTTATTAACTTAAAATATCTAAAAAAAATCACCTTGTATTCTTTAGTAGTCCCCAAGGTCGAATCCACCATGAAAGAACCAATCCCTAGCTCAAGAAAGCCCCCAAAAATGGCTGCTGCCCGACTGCCTTATATAGGCACGGGAACTTTAGCGAGTTGTACCTTGCGCTCTGCAGGTTGTACCACATATTACAAGTTTTTTCCTGCTGGACACCTTTTACTAAAACGTCCATAACTCCTTGTCAAAATATGCAAATGATGTACCGTTTAAATAATTAGAAACTAGACTCGAAGATCTTTCAATTGATAGGTTTTTCACTATATAAATCCATATAGATTTTGAGATATAAGCTTCCAAAGTTGGCTCCACGCATAAAAAATTTTTGGCGAAACTACTTTACCAGCCTTTATTCAATCGATCATAACTTTCTGTACAAATATCCAAATGATGAATGTTTTATTGTTATGGAAACTAGAATGCAAGGTATACAACTATCATGTTTTACAAATTTTCAGATTCCTTATAGATTACAAGATATATGCTCCAAAAATCAGCTTTGCGATTGCACCAATGCTGTCCAAAAACAGCTTCTGCAGCAGAAAAATGCACCAGCTCCTATTGTCCGAAATCCATTCCGTTAACCTTTCGAAATCCACCCGAGGCCCTCGGGACCTTAACCAATTATACCCAACATGTCATAAAATACATTAAATACTTAATCGAGGATTTAAACCACGTCAAAACTACGAATCGCGCATCAAATCGAATTATGAGTTTTCAAATCTTCTAACTTTTATATTTTGCGCCGAAACATATTAAATCAATTCGGAATGACATCAAATTTTGTACACAAGTAATATTCGATATTACGAACCTACTCCAACTTTCGAAATCAGAATCTGACCCGGATATCAAAAAGTCCACTCTTGGTCAAACTTCTCAAAAACCTTCAAATTTCTAACTTTCGCCAAATGACTCCAAAATGACCTACGGACCTCCAAATCCACTTCCAATCACGCTCCAAATACCAAAATAATCACACGGTGCTATTTCCAAAATCAGAATCCCCAACGGACATAGATAGCATTAAAATACACCTTCAACCCAAATTTATGAAATTCTTTTAAAATGCTAACTTCCACAATAAGCGCTGAAACAGTCCTGGTTCATCCAAAACCCGATCTAAACATATGCCCAACTCCGAAATCATCATACGAACCTATTGGAGCCTTCAACTCCCGATTCCAAGGTCATTTACTCAAAAATTCAATCTTAGTCTATTCTTTCAACTTAAAGCTTCCGAATGAGAATTCACTTTCCAAAGCAACTCCGAACTTTCTGGAATTCAGTTCTGACCATGCGTGCAAGTCATAATACTTGAAGTGAAGTTGTTCATGGACTCAAACTGCCAAACGACGCGCTAGAGCTCAAAACGACCGGTCGGATCGTTACAGATGCTCAATTCTTTAACAAAGTTGTGATTAAACATTTATTCGAGAATAACTCAAATAACGATCCACATAATTACATATTTACTAATTGAGAATATCGTAAGTGTATATCATTAGACTATATTTTTCGAAATTAGATACAGTCCTCTCTATAACAACATCTCTGTTTAACAACCATCTACTATAAAAGTCAAGTTTTTTTGGAACTGCTTTTTATATTATATTATAATATAAATTTTTTTATAACAGCATCGCACTATAGCAACCAAAAATATTGGAACAAATGAGGTTGTTAGAGAGGTTTGACGGTAGTAAAAATTGTATCTTAGTGCTATTGGACTTCATGTCTTAAATTATCAGGCTTTATTGTTTTGCTCTTTGAAAGTAATTTTCTATATATACGAAGGTGTAATATTTTAAATTATAGTAATTATGAACTTTCTTGATTAATTTCTTTTAGGGAGGTAAAATTTATAGCTTGATATAATTGTAAAGAAATTATAATTTTTTAATTGTTTGACAGTTAAGACGTTATAGTTGTATCTCCTAGTGACTTTAACACATTTGTACTATTTATACTAGTAAAAACATACAAGATTTTTTTTATGACTTTCTTAATTTTTTTTATTTCTTAAAATATAATATACTTTTTTTTGGTTTATTATAAGTCATTCATAAATTAAAAAATTTAAAGATAGATTGGGCTTACCCCTCGTCCCGTAGTAAAATGGCTTGCCTCACACACCCGCCTTTAAAAATACCATTTGAATATATAACACCTACTATGATGAAAATAAAGAAAATTTGCGTACTAAGTATTGTAATTATTTATATCCCTTTAAATCTATTATATCAAACAAAATAACTAAAATTAAATGTTTGTGTAGATAATTACAAAACTTGGTTGTCTCTCCTGCAACTGCTGTTCATTGGATGTGTGGTCGTTCCTATGAATGCAAATATATTTTATAATTAATCTAAAGCATATTTTTACGTTTATATTAGGCCTTGTCGACCCTATTTTTCAGTGAGACTCACTGAGTACCTAATGCATTCAATTCTCTATATTGTTATCTTCTTCTTTGGAGACAAGTGTCGCTTGTGACGGTGAGACCTAATTGAATCAATGATTATTTCTTTCTTTGGAGACAAGTGTCGCTTGTGACGGTGAGACCAAATTGAATCAATGATCATTTCTTGCTTTTGTTGAGCCACACTTCAACTTTTGTGATGGCTCATTTTGCATTATTCTTTTGTTACCCAATGTTGTGGTCCAATTTCAGTCACATTCTTTTTTTTACCTAAAGATTCACGATACTCACATGGTTAGAATATTATGCTTAGTATTTATGGAGGGAAATTTCACATAAATCTATAAATAAAAAGCCTACGAGGAAGAAATGAAATAGGAGTCTTTATTTACTTTTTGCTAAAGATAAAGAGATGAATTAAAGAAATGCACGAAGACAATCAAAGAAAAACTAGCGAGCAAGACACATAGGGAAATATGGAGAAGCTTTTTTTTTTAGTTGAAGAATAGAAGGTATAAATATTAACGTAAATTGCATTAATTCTCAAGTTTTTAACTAAAATATCTAATTTGATTTAATTTTAGCGAAATAAGGTGGAAAAAATAACTAAAAATTTTCATGATTTAATTATCGTTAACTTGTATCGAATTGCAACACTTTCTCAAACACCTGAAATTTATATATTTGTGTAGGTATCAAAAACCTTCACAAAGAAACCGTCATAATAAGAAAATTTTTGAGGAGATGGAAATAGTTACTCCACAGATTAAATATATAGTGGGGGTCTTTTACGACCTCCACACTTAAATCACTGCAATAAAAACTATTTTGTGGGGGTTGGCTCAAACGCCACAAAACAAACGTATAGTGAGAGTTTTTTATGACCCTATAAATAAACAGTCACAATTTACCAAATTTTTTGTAGTGTATGCTCAAAGTATCAATGTATATATTTTCTTCAAATCCAGAAAGCAGTAGCTAGTGGTAATATATATAATAAACCTCAAGAAGCTGTTCCTGTTGAGCTCTTTGATAGTTCCAAGCAGCTAGCTAGTAAGAGAGGCAATATATGGTCCACACAAATTTATGACCGTAAATAAGAATAATTAGGCCATTACTCGTCTCGCTTGGTGTGAATATGAATAATTGTTGACATGTTGAGTGAAACAGTGACAAATTGGTAGCACGACTGTTCAGCATGCATGGTCAATTAGCAAGCCGGTGTATTCTTCAGTGCTGCCTTGATTTCTTTAATTAATTTTGTCGCATCTGTTCTCGTTGCAAGATGATATAGTAGTTTACAAAATGTTGCAGCATTTTAATTGGAGAAACGTACGGAACTCATTCGCCCAATATTAGATCTAATTGGGAAGCACGCAGAAACAAAAACAAATCCGCGAAAACCTATATGATATGACAAATAAGAAAACTACGACGATCTTATATGGAGAAATTAGCAGAAGTGATTCTGGTCCCATCTCCGCCAATGGGGCATGTTGCTCAGATGGTGGAGTTAGCTAAACTCTTACTCCACAGAAACCATCAGCTCTCAATCACCCTCCTCATTATGAAACTCCCCGATTACATTGACGCAGTCAGTGGCCCTTTCTTCATATGCTTCTGATCGGCTTGGGTTCTTCCATTTACCAGCTGCCCATCCAACCCCTGAATGGAGCTCCAAAACCCAAGTACACTTCTTCTACAGATTAGTACAAAGCCAGGAATCTCACATCAGGGACTTCTTGATAAGTCAACGCACAGCTGGCCTTAAGGTTGCGGGTTTTGTTGTTGACATGTTATGTGCTCACCCATTGATGGATGTCGCCGAGGAGTTTGGGATACCCGGCTATGTGTTTTTCACTTCCCCAGCTGCTTTCCTTGGACTGATGCTTCATTTCCAGGTTCTTGACGATGAGTGCAGTAAGGATGTTTCTCAGTTCAAGAACGCCAACAGTTCGTTGTCATTTCCTAGTTATGCTTACCCTGTTCCTCCCAGCGTATTACCAATGGTTCTAGTCGACAATGACACGTGGCTTGTAAGCGGATTCCTTGAGTTCGCTCGTGGATACAGAAAAGCCAAAGGCATTATCATCAACACTTTCACTGAATTAGAAACCCACGCCTTGGATGCTTGTAAGAACAACATATCAAGATCTGGACAGATCCCACTACTGCCCTCCATCTATTCAGTGGGTCCCATTATAAACCAGTCAAAGTCGTCCCGGCCAGAGTCAGAGGAGACAGAAATAATATATAAAATGGCTGGATCAGCAGCCACCGGAATCGGTGGTGCTGATTTGCTTTGGAAGCCAGGGAAGCTTACCAGTGGAGCAAGTGAAAGAGATAGCTTTAGCTCTAGAACACAGCGGCTGGCGGTTCTTGTGGTCTTTACGTCAGCCTCCAAAAGAAAGCAGCAATGATAAAAACGCCCAATTCCCCGGAGAATACACGAATTATTTTGAAATCTTGCCGAAAGGATTTCTTGAGCGGACAGTGAAGAAAGGGAAAGTGGTGGGATGGGTTCCACAATTCAAAGTGTTGTCCCACGAAGCAATTGGGGGATTCGTGTCACACTGCGGCTGGAATTCTATACTGGAAAGCATATGGTGTGGGGTGCCTATAGCAACATGGCCATTGCACTCAGAACAACAGGTAAATGCGTTTCAGTTAGTGAAAGAAATAGGAACTGCAGTGGAGATCACTGTGAATTACTGTGAGAGGAGGAGGAGTAAAGATGATCCACCCATAACTACACAAATCATAGAAAAAGGGATAAGGGAATTGATGGAAACTAACACACGAGTGAGAGACAAGGCAAAAGAGATGAAAGAGAAGAGCAGGGCCAGCATTATGGAAGGTGGATCCTCATATGTGTCCTTTGGAAAACTCGTCGATGAACTACTGGAAAACATAGCTACAATCTGACCAAATTACATTCCAAGGTTTTGTAACAACGAGCTTGCGCATGTTGTACGTTGGGCAAGGAGGATGCTTCTTAGTCGTTAGCTTTTATATGTTTAAGTTTTTGGTTCTTAACAGTTTAGTCCGTTTATGATTTAAGTCTTAGGTTTTAATTGTTATAGTTTGGTCCTTGCAATTTTCTCTGTTTTCAATTAAGTCCTTGGTAGGTGGTTATGGGACAACTAACCTTTCTATAACAATTTGATTTGTTGCAAAAAAAATTTGGCTGCTACAGCGTTGAAATAGAGAAAAAAATATTATAACATGAAAAATTAATTTAAAAAATATAGCCGTTGTAATAAAGTGTTATAAGCCCAATAATAGTATGTAGTTGGATAAGATTTATGCAATTAAAGATTGCAAATTCCCTTCTCTCCTCGTCTCCTCTGTACTTCTTCTTCTCCCATATTCTCTGTTTCTTTTATCTATATCTCATATTCTCGTATCTCATTGTAGTGTGGGTGTTACAGGTTTCTGCTGAATGCCATTGGATGAGCTGACGACTGTCTCCTCTGTACTTCTTCTTCTCCCATATTCTCTGTTTATTTTATCTATATCTCATATTCTCGTATCTTATTGTAATGTGGGTGTTACAGGTTTCTGCTGAATGCCATTGGATGAGCTGACGACATGTTTCTGTTAGGACCAAAAAAATTAGGTGTCATGCGAAAGCTAGTAAAGCAAACGTTGAACGACGATAAATCATACAACAAAGAGAAACATACCAAAACGAGATACAACATTTAACGTGGTTCAGTCAATTAACCTACGTCTACGGCGGAAAAACGCAATCCACTATATAAAAGAGAGTACAAAATATCGTGAGAACAACTTCACGAAGAGATAAACATAAGTGACACACTAACACTTTTCCCGTAAAGTTCTCTCACTAAACACGACTCTCAAACCCTATATGGCTACATTGTGAATGCTGCTGAATGAGAAGGACGGATCTTTAATTTATAGAAGTCCAAACATTTTCCTACAAGAAAAGGGACTAGCCAAATATGGAGGAATAATATTTTCCTTCTAGGATAAGAAAAACTCAATTATGGTAAATATGTTGTCCTTTTCTTCATGAGATAGGAAAACCAATTATGGTAAGAAAATCTGGACAAAAACCTAACTATTCTCCCCCTTGGCCTCCATTTTCTAACAAAATAAACTTGACCCATCTTCTTTACATAGCCATCAACTGGTCCCATCTCCAAATCTCCACCACAAAATTTGTCTTAACGTGCGTAGCACACCGGTCAAATTTCACAGACAAAAATCACGATTATCGTCAAAATGTTGCAGCTTGAATTAAACCCGCCAAAATGAACCTGTCTTGAACTCTTGAGGAGAAATGCATCTATATCCAAAAACGCAGAAAGAAAAAGAAGTGAAATTGAAATGTAACAACTGAGCACAAAAGCAACCACAAACACTTGGAATATTGCAAGAATGGAAAACTTCAACGTTTCAATTGAAAATTTGTCCGTAGAATTCTCAGAAAGATTGCATTTTTATCCAATTGCAAAAGAAAAGAAGGGAAACTGAAATGGAATAACAAAGCACAGAAGTAGCCACAAAGATTCTGAATTGAAATGCAAGAATGTAACTGTAATTCAAATAAATTTTGTAGTTGGTACAACATGTAATTAATTGGTTGCTTCATTAATGTCACGACCCAATTTCCAAACCCGGTCGTGATGGTGCCTCTCGTGAAGACAAGGCCAGCCAGCTAACCCAACAAGATATATAGTATATATAGTATATATAGTAGATATAGTATAGCTTATAAAAAATTGCAAGTTAAAGACAAAAAAATATTGCAAAAAGATATTCAAGGGAATGTCTTATAATTTTTATTACCAAAAAATGACATATTTTTCTTAGTCTTTTTTCCCCCAATAGAATGAGCACAACAAGGTGCTAACACCACCATTAAAAGGAAAAAAAACTAAAGACGATGTGCCAAAGTACAAATTACACCATAATCTACATTGTATCTCTAACAAATCTCATAAATCCTTCAAGGTTCGGAGGAGGTTCCGTTGGTGATGGTGGAAAAGAAGCTTGTTCATCACCGCTTCCAAGCGAAGCAGCATCCTCCGCAAGTTCCGCTATCATTTCTTCATAAGCTTCGTCTATCTCCGGTTGTGATTCTGCAAGTCCAAAGTTTCTTCTTTCCGAGAGGATCCAATCTCTAAATAGTACTGATTTTTCCAAGCTCTCCCTCATAGACGCTCTATGATCACCTATTTGAAGTCTTTCTTGACTGAAAGCGCTCTCTGATGCAACTGTTGAAGCTTGAATAGATAAAATATCCCGAGCCATCCTTGCAAGAACCGAAAAATATTTTTTCCCTACCTTCCACCATTCCAAAGTTGCCGTCTGGATTCTCCTTTTCAAGTCCCTGTGCGACAAATAAACTTGAAGCTCATTTAGATGTGAAGTTTCATCAAAATTATCACCTTGAGAACCCCCTGAACTCCGTCCAAGATTTAAGTGCTTTTAGGCCCGCAGCTCTTTTAGACGATTGTGAACTAGACGAAGTAGGGGTTGGAACATTTGGCCTAGCATAATCTAAGGCAAGTTGATAAGCATTATAAATTGTTTGAGCATTTATTTTAATTGAGGCTTTTGCATCTGCAAGTGTAGCAAATTCCTCATCTGAAAGATCTAAAGCCTTATAAATATTTGAGTACCAAAAGTGAGGACCTCCTAATTTTATTGTATGATTTAACATTGCAGCAACACCATAAATAGGGGGGATAGGGAAAAAATATTTTTTAAACTTTTCTTTCATTGCATTTATAGAAAGTTTATAAATTTTCCCACCCTCTAAAAATTCAACAAACAAATCACATAGTGCAGCAATATAAACGAAACAGTTTGAAATAGTAGGATAATATTACCCAGAAAATGCATTTGTAGCAATTTGAAAATGTTCTAAAAATCTATAAGAATTTTAACATTCGTCCAATCTTGATTTGTAAGGATTTCATCATCATCCTCACCACCAACACGAGCATTAAACGTTGCATTAATTGGGTTTCTATATTCATATGCAACTACTAAACTTTCGTACATATAATTCCATCTAGTCGGACAAGCTTTAGGAACCTTTCTTTCTCTAAGGCCATATTCATCACATTTTTTAAAATACTCTCTAAGTCTACTTCTATGATTTGAATAAAAAAAGCCAATTAAGAGCCATTCTAACCTTTTCAATTTCTAAATTTAAAATTCTCATACCATCACCGATAATTAAATGGTAAATATGACAAATACATCTCACATGGAAACAATTACTAAATACAGGATTTAGTGTTGTTGTAAGTATGCCTATAGCACTAGTGTTAATAGAAGCATTATCCTTAGAAATTACCATTATTTTATCTCTAATGCAAAAATATCTACAAATATCTGCAACAGTGTTAGCAATAAACTTACCTGTGTAACGTGAATTTATTATTCTATAAGCAATAATGCGTTTTTGCATTATCCACTCCTCATCTATCCAATGACTTGTAACAGTTAGATAATCACAGTTATTATTACTTCTACCAAAATCAGTGGTAATAGAAATCCGATTAGTTATATGAGTAAATAAATACTGCAAATATTGTTCATATTCATGTTTATATTTATAAATAGCGCTCTTAACTGTTGTGCGGGGTCAACCTTTATAAGTAGGATTAAAAACTTTTCTAATATAATGCACAAAGTTAGGGTTAGAAGAAAAAGTATAGAGTAAGCACATAACGATAACCATCTTTGCTAATTCTTCATGATTTTTATTAGGATCATAATGTAAAATACCACCGGGCACAGTGTTAATTCCTGGTTGAACTAGATTTGAACCTGTACTAGGGTTAACTGCAGTATCTACACTTGTCCCCTCTTGCTGCGCTTTCATTTGTAAATACTTAACTTTTTCTCTAGGGTGTGTTTGTATGTGCCTAGCCAAACTACCTGTACCGCTACGGTCTCCAGTATATTTATGCGCCAGTAATTT
>MU730304.1:74608-86156 GCA_026770625.1 Nicotiana glauca
TATATTCTTAAAACTTAAGAGTTGGAACGAGTTTATCGAATTGCCGAACAACTTCTTGAAAATTCAAAATCGTTGAAGACTTGAATACTTCAATTCACCAACTTCACAATTTGTCACGAAATTACAATAATAAAATAAGCAATTATAGAAGAGAAATTAGATATAGATTGAGAGAGATTGATGAATTGGTGCGTAAAAATAAAAGAATGAGGGGGTATTTATAGTTGAGAATTGGGAAAAGTGTAATTATATAAAGTTTGGGGGCCAAATGGCTATTTTTTAAAATGGCCAACCGATAAATTTTGAAGGCCAACGGCTAGATTTTAAAAATCTGAAAAAAAATAGATGTTGGAGCCCGTTAGGCCCGTTGGGCTCAGTTGAACCGGCCCAGTCCCGCTTGCCGGTCCCGGGCTTAGTGATCCCGGGCTCGTGGGCTTCTTGAATTGGACCGGTCCGCCACGGGCCTTGTGCACCATTTGGGACTGGCCCACTGAGACCGGCCCACCAGGCCCGTTTAGCCCATTTGGACCGCGGTCCCAATCTGGTCCCGGGCTGGGCCCGGCCCACGGTGCAGCATTACCCTAGCTTGTTAAAATTAAATCTCCACTTAGAGCTGTCATAAATTATCTTTTAGTAAATTCAAAGATTGTATATTTATTACTTTCTTTTTATTAAATTAAGGTGCTCGGAAATTACTTAGAGGTTTGGATTATATAAATATGGCACCTTAAATAATAGTAAATGGAGAGGTTAATTGAAACTTTTCTTCACCGTAAATTTGGTTTAAACAACAAAGTACCGATGAAGTCTAGAGATTAACATTATTGTAGTTTGGTGTGAAATTTGAGCCACTCTATCATTATTGTAGTTGTTGATGGAAATTGGTTGTCCACTTGAGGTACAAAATTGTCTTTTACCTTTATTCTCTTATTTAATTACTAATCAAATTTTCTCCACAAACTTACATCAGAATATCTAAATTGCAGTCACAAAATTCAACTATATATGGTTTGATTTCATTCTTAGTAAGTTAAAGTGCTTTTTCTGTGTTGGGGATTACATGTTCCCGAACTCAATGACGATCGAGTCTTCAGCTGGAATATAGCAATACTGGTGACTGTACGATGAACTAAGATTGCGACTTCAGTCACCACTGATTTTATGCAAATGTGGCAATGATAGGTCATTTTCCATTGTCGGAGTCTGATTGTCCAGTGAGTGATATATTTTATGATGATTAACACATGACCGAGTACTTTAACGAGATAAAGTAATTTTATAACTTTATTGATACAATGGTAAAATTTAGTGATCGTACGTTAAATTAACACCTTATTCTGTATGAGAAAGGAGAGCAATAGGTTATAAGAACATTAGAAGAGAAAGCGACCAAGTTTTTACGAGAAATGCCAACTTAATGAGTACCATATTCTAGCTCAGAGGTAGGACATATATGTTCAGAAATCAGTCCTTGGCCCCACTGGGTTTTAAAGCTAGTTTCGTGCTGGGTAACACCTTTGCTAATATGGAAACTACCATGTGAAACAATGTATACTGCTGCTTTAAGAATTAAGAGGGGGGAGGTTGTGTTGCACTCGAAAGAACGCAAGTCAAATTTCCAACAGTTTTAGGAACAGCAGAACATATGATCATTGTTGAAACCCTACAACTCTACTACTCCCATTAGGTTAACAATTAATAACGAGAGAGCCAACCCAAAACGCGTTTTTATTCCCTTTAGTAGCATGTTAGGATCAACCACCTTTAGCCTCTTCACATGCTCGCAACTAGGGGCGGCAGACGGGCGGGTCAGGTCGGCTATATATATGGGCGGGTTGAAAACGGGTAAGACAAAAATGGACAAATTATCCGATTCGACCGATATTTATTACAGATAAAAAAGGGTTAACCGGTGGATATATAATATGAGTATCCATATTATCCATGACTTCTTGATAATGATCACTTTTGGAAGAATACTTAGTGTTTACCTTGAAAATGGTATTAACAATTATATTTGATTTTGTGGTTCTAAAAATATGTGATTTATTTCAATACTAGTTTTTTGGCATTAGATGCTGTATAAGTAAGGAGAAACAAGATACGCAAACCAATGTTGTCGCAATACTGGGCCTCGAGCTGGCTGGTACAGGGGGCTTCGAGGTCTAGTTAGGGCAATTAGTGATGAACAGTTGATGAAGAAACAATGATAACGAAGGCCTCAAATATATCCTTTTGCGGTTAATAATGGGCAATAAATGAAGAAGTAATGAATCTGTAGAGTAATTATTGAACACGTTTAGGCAAGAAAATCAGAGAATGTTCTATTGTATTTAATATTCGTCCCTGTTACAAAATGATAAGGGTCCCCTTTATATAGGAGGGGAACCCTAACATAGTACATGTCTAATATTGATGAGGAAATGCTATTGGTACAACTGTATAATGGCTTAGTACGGATTTGTACTATTTCTTACAGACTTTGTCAGTTCTAATCACGTGCCCTCGAGAATTTCTCGCCTTTCCATGACGTTCATCGATTTTCATGCTGCCTCGAAGTACGCTGTGATGAGTCTTCGATATACCCTCTCGAAGCGAGTGCTTCGGGGATGAGCCTTAGACTGTGCTTCGAGCCTATCGAGGCTGGGCTTGAAACGTCGTAGAAGCCTTAAAATCGGCCTTCCCTGATTTTGACCGTATACAGATAGTCCCCGCATTTCTTAGAATAAGATGATAAGAAATGATTTGAACCTCGATTTCCCCGAGCCTCTCGCGATGATGTCATGCTCGTGACGTTGGCGCCTGAAGTGATCAAAATGTCTCGTCGGTCCATATCCCAAAAACACTGAATGCACCGCCGGTCCATCTCCCCAAAAGTAGTAAATATATGCCAGCATTGGTCGGCCACTTGTGTCACCGCACCGTCACTGGCCTTCAATTAAGGGGGCTACTTGGCTGAACAAAAACTACACACACATTTTATCTTCATCAACTTTTAGCCCTTTCCCTTTTCTATCTCTTTCTCTAATCACTTATTTTTATAGTTCAAACCTGTGACCACAAGGTCATATGGCAGCAACTTTATTAGTTATGTCATGGCTCCCATTTTCAAGGCTTTTACCCACTAAGTTTGATTACACTGAGTTGTTGTTGTTGGTATTGTTGGCTCGAAACAACGAGAGAAGGGCACCGAATTCTCCCCATATCGAAAGATATGCGAACTTTGCGCTGCTGCTCAGCTCTCTTAACTTCAACCCAATGTGGCGCTTCATTTCTTTTGCTTTCCATGGAATGAGGTGGCACTATCATATACTAAATTTTGCATCCCATACTGGTATAATGTCTCAAGAAGTGGCTTCACAATAGTTGTGTTTACAAGACCCATACTTGCCAAGTTTTTCACCAGGCCATAATTCTCTCTAAAGATCGAGATGGAGTCCTCAAGGAGGAGGTTCTCGAAGATGTCGATTTCGAGGATAAGCCCCCAAAAGTAGATTAGTTTCTTGGCTTTTGTTTTTGCTCCTTTTTTTCTGTCTAAGGACCCCTCGTGGGCTTTGTAAACATCTTTTGTTAATATAAGAATTTCTCTATTTTATCTTCGATTCGTGTTGAATTCCATTCTGCCTTCGTTTGTGGAAAACCCGAGTGTATAACTCTAACAATTAGTCCGAATACTGGACCCGGAACATAATAAACCCTTAGGTTTTTAACCGACTGATATAATACCCCTTAAAGTTCTTTGTTAATCCTCGGACTAAGCTTGGATTGATTTGATACGAACTTAGGTCACCAAGACTTCTGAGTTCGAGTTGAGCGAGAGCTGGGTCTCGATTTTTGAAATAAAGCTAGCCCTTTTAGGCTTCATTGATAGTCCTCGAGTGAGAATTGTCTCGAACTTAGGTAGCCTTTGGACTTAACAATCGGGTGAGCATTTGCTCGATCATCTGAAAATAAAGATAGCCCTTAGGCTTTTACAAATAGTCCCCGAATGAGAGTTTGCTCGAACTCGGGTAGCCCTTAATTGAGTGAAAATTCGTTTGAACATGAAATAAAGATAGCCCTAAGGCTTTATAGATAGTCCCCGAGTGAGAACTCTCGAACTCGAGTAGCCCTTGGGCTAAATAGTCGAGTGAGCATTTGCTCGAACTCGAAATAAAGATAGCCCTAAGGCTTTATAAATAGTCTCTGAGTGAGAAATTGATCGAACTCGGGTAGCCCTTGGGCTTAATAGTCGAGTGAGCATTTTCTCAAACTCGAAATAAAGATAGCCCTGAGGTTTTATAAATAGTCCCCGAGTGAGAACTTGCTTAAACTCGGGTAGCGCCACCTCGTATCTGCCAAGAACAAAACAGTAGCGCCACCTCGTATCGAGGAATTCATCCCCCTGCCGTGTGAGATAACATCCGATTTCAAAATCGAAAAACCTGTTTCCACGCCCGGCCGATCGAGCCTGTATCCCAATATATTTGTTTGGTACCCAAGACCGAGCTTGGTCAAGTAAAAGATGATTGCGAATGGGATAACAATAAAATGGTAGTGATTCCTTCCTTTGAGGAAAATATAACCACGTATAAAGTGGGGTACTTGAGTGTATATACTTACCCATTTACATTGGGCCCTGTAATTTCAACCAAGTGTCCCACAGACCTGGTTATCCTCTTTGCCAGCGGTTCCAAGTGATGCTCAGCCAGATCTACCCTTCCTTCTGGCGAGTTATTTAGTTACTCAGGTTCTTTTCGAACCAAATCGAGGGGTCCTTCACCCTCAATCATTTGCTCAGATTGTATAGTCCTCAACTTTATTAGGAGGGCTTGATAAAGTTGAAATGTCGATCCTTAAAATCTCTGTTTGTTAGTATCGATGAGGACAAAGACCGTGGATGGATGAGCCGGTTTGTCCGAGTCCAAACCTCCAATCTCATTCTTGCTGATTGGATGTCGTTCCCCGAGGAATGGAATTTCAAGCGTAAGTGATATACTAAACTTTATTATTTTTGTTCTCGGTGGAGCCAGACTCAGTAAGGACGTTTTCTTTTCTTTTCAGCAGCAATCCTGTGGATGCCAAACAAGGTCCCTGATCTTGTGGAATGGGCCCGCAAACTGGCGGCCTCTTCGACTTATGACGAGCGCAAGTGGCGAGATTTGACGAAGGGAAAATGGGAGGCTATGTACTATATAGTCCTTCTCTCGATAAGTACTTTCCTTTACGTACACTAATTTCTTTATTGCAGGCATCAATGAGTTTTCTGAGGTGAGACCGTCCCTTTTCGAGGAGGAGGAAGGGTAATAAAAGAAAGAGATCCTCGAAGGACGAGGATTCCCATAGCAAGGCAGGACCCGCCCAGGGGTGCGAGGAGGGCATTGCCGCTGACGAAGATATCATATTTATCATTTGTTTTGTGGATATCAATGCACCCAGAGAGGATAATTCTACATTGATGGCTCGAACCAGGAGGCCTCCCGAGATTGTTGACCCCGCTAGGCTCGAGGCCCCTAGTCTCATGGGAGAGTCTCCACAAGAGAGGAGGGGCGGAGGTCCTTCGTTACCTGATTTGGCAACTAGTTCTCGAACGTCGTGAAGTACTTTGAGGGAAATGGGCTTCGACGTATCTCTGCCCAATCAGAGCGTCTCGGGTTGCTCTACCGGGGCTGCTGAGACCCAGTCGGTAAATGCAAAATTGACCTTTGAGGAAGCTTAGCGACTTTGCTCTATAGTGAGATCTGAAGTCATTATAACTTTTCTAACTTCGTACTCTCTTATTTTTAACCGGACCTTGTTTCTCATAGGCCTTCGATAAGCTCAAGTCTGAGCTGTGAGGCTAAGTTGCGTAAAGCCTTGAATGGGGAGAAATCTCTCATGCTGCTTTGTGACAAGAAGACAAGAGAGCTGATACATCTTCGATCGAAGTTGAACCGAAGTTATGATTATGAAGGCAATCTCGAGAAATAGGTAACCTCTATTTTGAGGGAATACAAGCTTCCTCTCCCATCTTAAAAAACTAACGTTTTGGTTTCTCAGTTGCAGAGAAAGGCAGAGATGATAGAACGCCTTTAGGGCAAAGCCAACTAGGTTAATTCCGAATGCACTGATTGAAGGCACAGATAGATGCTCATGTTGCGGCCAAAAGGAACTCTTTGGATAAGGACGCCACCCTTGAGATACAACTTTGTAATGCTCGAGAAAACAACTTGGTCTAGACAAGCGAGATTGCTATGCTTGAAATAGATCTTTTGAAGATAAAGGTCAAAGTTGTGGACGCTTGAGCCGAAGCCGAAGAGGTTCGAGCAAAGGCCAATAAAAAGGTGGCCATCTATCTGAAAGATGCTGTTGAAGTTCGTACGAAGTTGAGGGGGGCTTCTGATCGAGAAAGGAGAAGCAATGAATATGTCCGATGTAGATCCCGGAGGGAAACTCTCGAGGAGATTCATGGTAAGGGCTTTGATCTCTCGGAGAAGATAGAGCAGGCCAAGGTGAATGAGTTCGACGCCAAGTTCCTCGTTTCCTATGCTCAGGAGGATGCGGGTGAGGGAGCTGGTCCTGAGGGAGCCGATTGAGACATAGTCCCCGAGGGGGAAAGGCTAGTTCCCGAGGGTAGACTAGGTTTTTCTTTCTTGTTCTTTGTATAGGTCTCCCTGTGGGAGTGTTGTAAGTGTATCTTTGTGCCATTATATATGATAAAAAAGGAACCCTTTGGTTTTCCCTTTATATAAATTTCCACTTGCTTGTGTCTTTGTTTATGTTTTGAGATTTGATGCTTGCTGATAATTAGTCCAATATGTTGAACTTTAATATAGGAACCCCTTAGGTTATGTTTGATGAGTAATTGATAATAGTTAACCGTTTAGGTCTCGGTCCTCGAATCAAGTTTTGACTCGGGCTCATTGACCCTTACGTTTTCAACATATTGGCCTTTAGGCTTTTAGCTCGGCCCTTAGGCTCTTTAGGCTGGCCCTTAGGCTCTTACGCATTGGCCTTTGGGATCTTTAGGATGGCCCTTAAGCTCTTATGCATTGGCCCTTAGGCTCTTTAGCATGGCCCTTAGGCTCTTACGCATTGGCCCTTAGGCTCTTTTTGGATTGGGTCGATGCCACCTCTAATATGGCTATAGTTTTCCCTCATTTTGGCTAAAGAATTTTGAAGTTTTGATTATGCCTTGGCATGTTTTATGTTCGTCCGACTCTTCGACGGCTCAAATGAGAACCTCGATTATGAGTCAATATGTGACGATAGCTGAGTACCTTGGGAGGTTCGCTCGAAGGCAGAGTTTTTGAAACCTTTTCATCGAAGGCTGATTGTTTCCAAAGCCTTTTTATTGTTTGGAGATGATATTATCAAAGCTCCTTTGCTTATGCCGCGGGTAGCCTGATTAATCGATTCTTTTCGAAGTATTTTTGAAGCATTTGGAGGCCTTTAATTTTATGGTGGCGGTCAGACGTCTCCAAGGCGCGTTAATTCGGTCAGAGTCTTTTGATATGACCATAGCCTTTATGTTCGGCCATAGCCTTTTAGTTCCCCGGTGTGATGACTTGGCATCTATAACGAGGGTATGCCATTTTAGGGGTCTTACAAGTTCGGATATATATCCTTGGCCTTAATATTGGGGTAATGCCTTTTTATGGTCTTATAAGTTTGAGCATGCCTCATTGAGGTCTTACAGATTTGATGTTTCCTCACTAAGGGCTTACGAGTTCGAAGTTGCCTGATCGAGGTCTTATGAATTCGAGTTTTCGATGGCTCGATGAGCTGACTGTTGATGACAGTCCCCAAGTGTTCGAGAGTTTTTGGCCCTTGAGTCGTCTTATCAGAAAGTAGTGAACTTCTTTGAGGCACAAAGTGTTTTTATAAGCAAAGAGTCTTCCTCAATTACTTGATATGTGCGTACACATTTTTTGCATTTGGAGGCTCGATTATTCTATATGGACACAGTTCATTTGACCATTTGGCCCAATACAACATTCTCCTATCGAGGTTCTCCTAGGCATAGTTCGATTTCTTCCAAGAGGTGACCTCCCAGGGTGATGCCCCTCAGTATTTGAGGTTGATCAAAGAGAAGCTTTGAATACTTGATGAGTTCTCCTTAGGTAGCATATGAATGTTGCCTCATTAAAAACCTCGCCGGTAAAACTCATTTGGGATAAAACCCGATCTAAGGGAAAAAGAGCACAACACATGCTTTAAAACCCAAGGTGTTCGAGCTGGAGGGTGCTTCGATTCCTCTCAATCGAACACCTGCAATAAGTTAGTATAAAACATAAAAGAAAAGGGTGAGGGTTGTACCTTAGCAATGATAACGTTCAAGCCTCGATACGTTTCAATTGCTTGCTCCGAGGATACAGCATAATCCTTTATTCACTCATTTGGATGTAGATGAGAATGTCGATTGTGGTTGCTACTTGGTTGTTTGCTTGTCTTTTGGCTTATTCGATATAGAGGGTGTCGATGTCGGTGTTATGTCGTGCACCACGAACATCTCTCTTGCTGCATGCTGCTCCCCGTACACTGCTTTTACTCCATCCTCAGTTGGAAATTTCATCATTTGATGAAGGGTTGATGGCACTGCCCTCATACTGTGTATCCACGGCTTTCCAAGCAAGGCATTGTATCTCATGTTACCTTCGATGACATGAAAATTGGTATCTTGGATTGTACCGGCCACGTTGACCGGGAGGTTGGTCTCCCATTTTGTTGTCTCGCTCGCCATATTGAATCCATTGAGGACTCGAGAGGCAGGTACGATCTGGTCGAGCAGTCCGAGGTGCTCGACCACCCTTAACCTGATTATGTTAGCTGAGCTACCTGGATCCACGAGAACACATTTAATTTGAAATTTATTCAAAATAAAAGAAATTACCAATGCGTTATTATGAGGCTGAGACAATGTCTCGATGTCCTCTTCATTGAATGTGAGAGCATCTTCTGGAATCTAACTCCGAGTTCGCTTTTCCCTGGTGATGGATATTTTTGTCTGCTTGACAACGGGTCCTTGTGGGGTGTCGACCCCTCCAATGATCATGTGGATGGCGTGTTGTGGTTCTTGTGGTTCGTTCTTCCTGTTCGCCTCTCGTTCCCGAAATTGGTTTTTAGCTTGGTCGTTGAGGAACTCTCGAAGGTGCCCTTCGGTGATCAGTCGGGCTACCTCTTCTTGAAGCTGTCTGCAATCCTCAGTCCTATAATGAGTTCCATGATATTTGCACACCAAGTTAGGGTTCCTCTATGAAGAATCTAACAGTATGGGTTTTGGCCACCTGGTATCTTTGATTTCACCTATGGCCGATACGATGTTCAAGATATCGACGTTGAAGTTGTACTCAGATAGTCGGGGGTGCCTCTACCGGCCCAGTATGCTTATTGAACTTGGCTTTACTCATGAGTCCCCAGGAACTTTGACCTCGATCTATCCTTCGATTGCCTCGAGGTGTATTACATCTCGTGGCGTTTCTTCGATCTTCTACATACAGTTGGTATCTTTCCTTGTTTGGTCTCGACTCCCTTTCTGTAAACCTTTGTTCCTTTGTTAAGAGCCTGCTAGGATATACTGAGCCCGATGGGACTCCTAATTGGTCGTCTTCGACCTTGATCTTTGATTGGTACCTGTTGTGCACATCCGCCTAGGTCACAGCGGGATATTCGATCAAATTTTCTTTTAGCTGCTTCGAAGCTACCGATCTTCGTTCGTTCAAGCCCTGAATGAAGGCCTGTATTGCCAAGTCATCGGAGACTGGTGGTAATTCCATTCGCTCTATCTGAAAGTGAGATACAAATTTCCTTATTATCACATTTTCTCTCTGTTTTATTTTGAAGACATCGTACTTCCTAGTGATGACCTTGATGGCTCCAACGTGTGCCCTCACAAAATAATTTGCCAACATTGCAAACGAATTTATCGAGTTCGAGGGTAGGCTGTGATACCACATCATGGTCCCTTTCGATAGTATTTCTCCAAATTTCTTCAGCAAGACGGATTCAATCTTGTCATCCTTTAAGTCATTCCCTTTTACAGCACAAGTATAAGTGGTAATGTGCTCATTGGGGTCCGTGGTCCCATTATACTTTAGGACATCGGGCATTCTGAATTTCTTCGTGATGGGCTTCGAAGTCGCACTTGATGGGAATATTTTCATTACGAACTTCTTTGAATCTACACCCTTCAGAATCGGGAGTGCGCCCGAGATCTGATCGACCATCGAGTTATAAGTCTCCACCTTTTTATCGTTAGCCTCTATCTTCTTTTCTCCTGATTCAATCCTTTTGGTGAGGTCCTCGAGCATATTTATAATAGTGGGGTCTGCTGCTGACCCGTTGTTACTCGATCTCTCTGGTGCCTGCTCCACTCTAGGAGCCGTTTCCGATGCTGCTGTGCTTGGAGTTTTTTGTTGACTTTGTAGTTGAGCAATAGCCACTTGTTGTGCTTATAACATCTCAAAAATGACTTGAAGGCTAACTTCTCTTTCCTCCCGAGCTGGAGTCCCCTGTGCTTCATATTGGTTTTCCTCGCGCACACTTCCGTTGGTATGAGAGCTCACATCGACATGCACATCGTTGCGTGAGCCCACGTTGATGGGGATTTGTGCTGGTGCCACCCCAGGGTTTTGCGTTGGTACACCGACATCTGCACCGTTCTCTCCATGAAGCCCAATACCGTTATTTTTGTGTGCATCTACTGAGTTAGACATTTTTTGACCTGAAATCAAAGATTCTTGGACACGAAAAAGTGTAAAGAATAACTTGTGTTTTCAGAAAACTAGCACCTAAACAATCACTATTATTTTTAGCCCACGGTGGGCATTAACCTGTTTACCTTGAAAATGGTATTAATAATTATATTTAATTTTATGGTTCTAAAAATATGCGATTTATTTCAATACTAGTTGTTTGGCAATTGATGTTGAGTATAAGTAAGGAGAAACAAGATATGCCAACCAATGTTGTCGCAATACTGGGCCTCGAGCTGGCTGGAACAGGGGACTTCGAGGTCTAGTTAAGGCAATTAGCGATGGACAGTTGATGAAGAAACAATGATAACGAAGGCCTTAAAGATAGTCTTTTGCGGTTAATAATGGGCAATAAATGAAGAAGCAATGAATCTGTAGAGTAATTGTTGAAAACGTTTAGGCAAGAAAAATAGAGAATGTTCTATTGTATTCAATATTCGTCCCCATTACAAAATGACAAGGGTCCGCTTTATATAGGAGGGGAAATCCCAACATAGTACATGTCTAATAATGACGAGGAAATGCTATTGGTACAACTGTATAATGGCTTAGTACGGATTTGTACTATTTTTCGCAGATTTTGTCAGTTCTAATCACGTGCCCTCGGGAATTTTCCACATTTTCATGACGGTCGTCGATTTTCATGTTGCCTCGAAATACACTGTGATGAGTAGGGGTGTTCAAAACTGATCCGAAATCGAAAATCGAACCGAAACCGAAGCTTAATGGCTTATTGATATTGGGTTAACGGTTTAAGGACGGGGAACGAATTGAATTTTTTTTTATTAACTGCTTATTGGTTCGGGGGCGGATTTTATATATATATATATATATAT
>MU730304.1:94735-117828 GCA_026770625.1 Nicotiana glauca
TTTTTGTAGACTCCTCGATCAGTTCGTGTACTGTTCGAAGATCCATGCAATCGACTCGCCAAAGAAGTGACAAAGGTACTAAAGGAACTAGGGGATAGCATAAGAAATCGTCGTCAATGCTGCCCAGAAATCCTCTCCAACCATCTCAATGAAGCTTTACAAGACCTCATCAATGCCTTAAAATCCCAACCAAGGCTCTTTCTTGGAACTAATAGTAATATAAACATATTAGCCTTAGCAGGCGCAATAGCCTCTAGGCAAAAATCTAGTAAAGATTTTGTTGTCTCTTTATCGAGTATTGACACATCCAACGAAGGTCCTGCTCGTCTTGGACTTGGCCGTAACTTTTTGGCAGGTGAGGCTCATGGGACTACACCAGCATTATCGAAAGACACGTCTAAAAAGGACTCTGAACCTCAAATGAAATTAGAGGCTGGTGGCAGAAAGAGTTTGAGGCCCACATTAAGCAAGATAGGAATTACTAGCCTCGAATTTTTGGAGGCACTACCATTTGCAGCTTTTGCTTCATTACTAGTTGAAACAGTTGCACGACTTGATCTTGTTATTGAACAAGTTGTAGAATTGGGAAGGGTAGCTCATTTCAAGGAGTATAATCCTGATGATGATCATGTGGTTGTGATCTCTTGTGATCAGAATCCTAGAGTGGAAGATCAGATTGTTATTAGCAGATTACAAACCCAATTCCCCTCCTCCCATGCAGCAGATTAACTCTAGACTTTATAGTGGTTGAGGTTGATAGAAACTATAGAGAAAAAAGATGGATTTCATGGCGGATAAATTTTCTTTAGTGAGGATATATTATACATTTAATTATTTGAACTTATATATACAGACTTCATCTTTTTGACTATTTAATACACACAGTTTAAAATAAACTTAGGGGTTGTCAAACAAATATCTAGCAAGATTCAATGTTTACTTTTTTAGCGGGTATATATAGATTATACAATAATTATACACCATTATACATGTATTATATATAAATTTCATATATTATATATTCGAGGGCTATTTTTTATTTAAGAGATTGTGTGGACGGCTACACATTAGGTGCTTTATGATGTCCTATCAAAGGTAGGCTATTGAGCATATAAGCAGTGATTGCACGTGTAACTACGTTAAACTCAAGATTTGCACACAAATATCTATAAATAAAATTATAATAATATGTAATCTATATAAATTCTATACTCGTCTTTGCTTTATTCGAGAAGAATTAGTCACGTAAAAGAGGTACTGTATAAAAGGTCTTTTGGTATGTAGTTTGTCCCTTTGACAACAAAAAGAGGATCAAAATGGAGAAGCCAAAACATTAAATTAAATAAGATAAAGAAAAGAAGTACAGATGCGCTTTACTAGTAGTATTGACTATATACTGAACTTCGACGTCGAAAATCCTAATTTCCTAATCTTCCACAGGAATTCTGACAAAAAGAAAAGAAAATGGAGGTTGAATAAAGGACCTGGCGGGCTTTAAAAAAGCAAAAAAGCAGGGCCCTACCGGGTTCGAACCGGTGACCTCTTGATCTGCAGTCAAATGCTCTACCACTGAGCTAAGGACCCTTGTTGTTGCCTCCGAGTAATAAATAACATCATTTACAATTCTCATAAAAATTTCATTTAGAATCGAAAAAAGGGTTCAAAATGTCCTTAAACTATTAGAAAAGGCTTAAAAATATACTTCATCCACCTATTTGGCTAAAAATATCCCTCCATCCACTTTTTTGGTTCACTTATACCCTTTGACCGTTAGGTCAATGATAAATTAAAAATAATAATTATTTTTTTTGTAAAATTAAAAAAAAATATTTTGCAAAATATTTTCATTTTTTAAAATTATTCACCAATAGTAGAGCCTTCTTTTCTTTTTTTTTTTTCTCTTCAGTTTTACAAAAATAATCATTTTTTCATTTTTTAAATCATTTTTTCATTTTTTAAATCATTTTTTTGTAAGAGGTGAAAAAAATTGTAAAAACAGAAATAAAATGTTTTTATTAAAATAACCTTGTTTTTTACAGAAAAAATGTATTTCAATAAATATTTTCGTTTTAGAAAAAATATTTTTTTTCGTTTTTTTTAAGCATTTCGTTTTTCAGTTTTTTTTAAAGAAAAAATATTTTTGGTTTTTTTAAAAAATGAAAAAAAAGAAAAAAAATGAATTTTTCAAAAACGATAATATTTTGTTGAAAATATATTTTTCAGTTTTTAAAAAAACGAAAATATTTTATTAAAAATATTTTTTTTCTGTTTTTACAAATATTTTCAGTTTTTACCCAAAAAAAAATACTTTAAAAAAACTGGAAAAATGAATTTTTAATGTGAAAACTAAATTTTTTTTTGGTAAAAACAGAAAAAAATACTTTACTATATTAGTGGACTACTGGTGCATTAGTTTAAAAAAACGAAAATATTTTGTAAAATATTTTTTTGTAAGTTTTACGAAAAGAATAATAATTATTTTTAATTCAGCATTGACCTCGGTCAGAGGGCATAAGTGAACCAAAAATATGGATGAATGTGTATTTTTAGCCCAATAAGTAGATGAAGGATATTTTCAAACCTTTTTCAATAATTTAGGGACATTTTGAACCCTTTTCCGTTTAGAATATCAAAGAATTAAGTAAAAACATCTTAAATTATTAGTTCACTTGAAGAAAGCAAAAAAGTGAAGGATAAGTTGTGGGGAATGGATAATTGGATATAATGAGTAGTATTTAATTACCATAACAATTTACATATATAAATAATCTAATTACATATGTGTTTTCTATAGAATCATGGGGCACCTTTCTTTTCTTAATCATCGAAAATGAAATTATCTAATTATCAACTTTCTTTTCTTGTACATATATATCGATTCTATATTACGACATAGTATTAAACTACATTATTATGTACACAATATAAATTTTTTGGATGTTGTGGATGTAATATAAGATAAATCCTAAATAGCTAAGAGGACAAAAGTTTGAAAAAAAGATTCATACAGATGGCTCTACATGTAAAAGGGATAAGGTTTTGTATGAAGAGAAAAGCGGCAAATAGAAGTAAGCAAAGGTGAGTGGTCTATTTGCATCAGCCATCTTCAAATGACTTGCACCATAGCAATACTAAACTCCATTGCCAGTCCTTATTGTAAATGTTCTCCGCGGAGTTTATTTAACTGGGATTTTGGTAATAATAAAAAGACTGATGATAAGCCACAAGTTAGATACCATGATCTTGATCTTCCTTTCCCTCCTTCCCTTGTCAGCAAAACATTCTTGAAAGGTACTTCTTTCTTTCTCTTCTACATATAATATAATTCACATAAAGAATACCAAGCCTCGTGTAATTGCACAAGTGGGGGTTTAGTGTAATTACTCGTGTAGGGTTTTGGGAGGACAGTGCATACACATACCTTATCCCTGTACAAAGCATATTTTTGGTTGAATTAAAGAGTGCACCAGCAACCTTTAAATCCTGCGTCTGCCTCTGCTTATTAAGGATATTCTTTAATTTTTGTTTCTTTGATGATAATTACACAGGAAGGGAACTAAAGTGCTGCTATAAGGCATCAGTGGATGGATTTAGTGCAACTGAATTTCACAACAACAGTGATTTCAAAGGACCATGTGTGATTATTGGCTATACAACAAAGGCCTTTAAGTTTGGAGCATTTAATCCAGAAGGTTATAGAAGTACAGATGATTATTATGAGACTTTTGATGCATTTCTCTTTTACTGGGCTGAAGATGAACAACAACCTATAATCTTGCCTAAAGTAGGGGGAAGTGGTGCTGCTCTTTTTGATTATGCTAGAGGAGGGCCACAGTTTGGTGCTGATGGATTGCTAATTGGACCTCCATTGGCTCCTGTCATGGGTGGATTTGCAGGACCTGATACTAAGTCTGGGGTTGGTGATTTAAGGCAAGCTAAGTCAAGATTGGGACTTTCTTATGCTAAAAGGCCAGATGGTAAAGAGTCATTGTTTGGTGATGAGTCTAAGGCTGAACTTGATGAAGTTCTCGTATTTTGCAGTCCTCAAATTGCTAGCTTATATTGACTCAATTTTGGCAAAAATGGATGCCATTGCCTCAGGAAAAGTAAGTCTCTATGATCTTGAGGTGACTAAAGAAAATGTGTATCGTTATACTAGGTTTTAAAATGTATCAGTGTAAATTTCACGTTTTGTGTATAGAAATGGGCTGCAACAAATTTTCCGTTTCCTGTAACTAATGATATTGCCACCTCATGCCATCATTTTTCAATAAGCCAAAGTGGAGCATAAGTTTAAAGTACAGGCCAAGAGGAGTACATGAAAGGAAAAGCATACATAAGTCCATAAAGGATATCTGGTTTTATTGTAGGATTAGTTGCTAAGTGATAAAGGGGCCACACACCTCTTTGATTCCTCTCTAGCTAGCTACCTATGGTCTTTTGGCTGAACTAATAGTGAGTAGGAAAGAGGAATGTTTAATCAGTTGGTGTACTTATCTTTCTTTCTCTTTTTGAGTTAATGGCTTCTGAGCTTTTGGTTACACTTTTCCAATTCTTTGTTAGTGTTGTTTCTTTGATTCATTTTATTACTGAAGCAAGAATGGTTGGGAGGACATCTTTTGTAATTGAGTTCAAGGAAACTTAAAGCAGCAAATGTTTTATTCTCACTTTTATGGAACTCGCTTTTGTATTTTTCTTTATTGGTTTAGCAACTTCATTTTAGATTACCTTGATCCGGCATCAGATATGTCCAAGTTAAGAAATAATAACTCTTTGTTCTTGATAATTTTGTGAAGTACTGTTAGTGACCGTAATCTTTGAAACTGTCACGAGCACACGGTGAATATGATTGAAATCTATTACCATTCACTCTTTTAGTCAAAGAAATGTTGCATCAAATGGATTTGTTTGAAGTTAGAAATCTAGAGAGAGCAAAGAAATGGTGATTCTTCTATCAAGTTTCATAACACCCTGAAGGTGTTATAGACACATCTGGTGTGGAAATAGGCCTTCAATTTCCAAGTATAGGAGCTACTGCTTGTTACCTTTTCATTTGCATTTGCCATCTTACTAGGTTTTGAGCCCACAAGATTGTTTTGGATATGTGCTTTGCCTAATGTCATCTAAATGGAAATTAAATTGTCAATGATGATCAAATGATGTCAGATATATCATTCTGAGTCATTTTCGTAAGAGAATTAAAGCCCTTAATCATGTAATTGAACTTTAATATGTCATGCCTATGAAAATGATGCTAGAAAGCTCAATCTTTTAGCTAACTTGCTTTTTTTATATCCTTTGCTTGTGAGTTATTTTAGTGTTCCCTATTAGGATGGTAAAGGCAAGATTCTTTCTGGTAATTTGCTACAGATTCTTTTCATCATGAATGCTTGGAAACAAATGTTCAAATTAGTGACTGGAAACATCTGAGTCTAAATTTGCATCTCATCCATATATCTATGAGTACAAGTGAAGCTAGTTTTATACATAAATAGTTATTGGGAAGCTATCAAGACCATAATCAAACTAGAATAGCAAGCTGTGCATATGAATCTCAGGCTGCTTTTGACTAATTAGTTATCCAGTTATCAACAAGGCACTTCACTCTATTAGAACTTTAAACAATGTTTTTTCTTCAAATCTTGGCTGCATGTGCTGAAACAGTTCAAAAACTTTGTACAATGCAACCAATAGTTGCTGATTAGAGGAATCAATAGTCACTAACTAGGAAGCTCTACTGATGACCAGAAGCCCTGGAACAAGTTAATACAAGTATTTAAGCATGAATTTCAACTTTGCAAAGCTGCTTTGGCATTTCTGGTACAAGAAAAATCTGAAAATTGGAATATATAGAGTGGGCAAAGCCATTAAATTCATATGGTCTAAGGCATTCCATTCTGATTGATAACTGGATGTTTGAGCTGCGAAAAAAACAATCATCCATATTGTTTACACATATTTTGGCTCAGTTTTGGTGCTTGATAACAATTTCATGCATGGAAATGATCAGAAGTGGAAAGGGGCTTCAATTTAAGAAGCTTACTTTAACAGAAGTTCAGCTACTAACTTGACTATATCCCAATGGGATCGTTAAAATTGATCATCACTGGGTATCTCAGACTGCAATGACAAAATATAAACACACGAAGCTGCATTGAGCTTTTCTTATTATATTCTTACATCAGACTACTTGAAATATCTTCCTGTGACCATACACCATTATGTTTTCCCAATATCCCATTTTTACTACTCTGTCTGCATAAATGAGAGAACTTTACACCTATTTCGCCCCAATGTTCCTCAGAAGAAATTTGGATTTCCCAACAAGTTGCTCTGGTTATAACCCTTTATACGAAATATCCTCATTGCCATAGAATTCCATGTAGGTTCCTTCATCTGAGAAGGGAGGTGCAAAGCCATAGCCACTGAGATCACCAGAAAGTTCAACGTCCCCTCTAAAATTCGGGAAAGATGAACTTGATGTGAAGTCATATTGATCATTTGGCTGCCATGAAGTCGAGTTTGGGAAGTCATACAATGGATAGTTTCCAGATATACTTTGTCCTTGAGGACATTCCTACATCCAGCCACAAAAAAATTTAGTATGAAGTTCATACAAACAACCAGAGTGGAAAAAGGAGTCAATGCATAGAAAATAGAGCAACATTAGTACCTTTGAAGGATCAAGAATCATATTCCGGGACATACAGAGGTTTGCAGCATTTGTCCCTGTTGCAGACTCTTGCTCTCCTAATTGTGTTGTCTGATAAGGAGAACTGATAGGGGTTGAGTAGTTGCTGTCGGTGCACATGTATGCAGTTTGAGTACTTGGCATGCCATCAGAAAGGACTAGGGGCTCATTTGAGGTTAATGCTGAGGTAAAAGCTTCATTGCTTGAACTGCATTCAACCTGTTTAGATGCCGTCTCTCCACGAACATCACTTGTCTTCGATGAAATATCCTTTCTCTTGATGACACGACAAAGAGCGTAAGGCCCCTGAATATATTTAAATAGTACTTGTATCATGATCAATTTCTTGCAAACTTCCATTAAGTTGAAGAACTTCACATTATGATTCGTCAAGTTACCTGGAAACTTGGAGTGCCTTGTGAGACATCATCACAGAGACGATATTCATGCATCACCCAATCAGTTCTATCCCCTACAGGAGCTCTTCCGCGATAGAAAACAAGTGTCTTGCGGTATCCAACAACTGCAGGCTTACAGACAACTTTCCGGTCTTTCCCTGTTGCTTTCCAGTATCCACATTTTGTTGCTCGATTGGTTCTCGAGCCATTCGGGTACTTCTTGTCCCGAGGACAGAAGAAATACCACTCCATGTCACGCTTAGGCAAAAAAGACTTCTCTGCATCTCGGAAAAACATTATATATAAGTATCCCAAAATACCAATTTCAGAATAAGCATTTTATCAACTAAAACAAGAAACCTCCAATTCCTTTATACATGATTTTCTTTTTGATATGTGGTTAGGGTGTGAATATAGATAATAACTCCAGCTTTAAAGTGTGAAAAGAGAGATGTCCTACAGAGCACTCCATCTTGTGACAAGATAAAAAGATTAGATAAGCTATAAAGCAATAACTTTCCAATATCAACTCATTTCCAATGCTCTATTTCTCAAAATCTACCAGACATTTCTATAATAGCATCGCCATATAACAATCATTCACTATAAAAGCAAAGTTATTTATGGAATAAATTTTCATGCTATGTTATAATATATGTTCTCTATAACAATACTTCGCGATGCCAAAAAAATTCCGTTACAAATGAGGTTGTCATAGAGAGGTTTGACTGTATATGATTTGTATGTTATGTAATTCATCAAAGAAATGGATGTCAATGCTTAGGTAAGTTTTCAAACTGATCAAGAATATAATACCTGGAAGCTCCCACGGGTCAAATTTGTACAAGTCTATTACTGGAATGACCTCCAACTCAATCTCAAGTTCATCAGTTTTCCTTTTCAGGTAATATCCAACCAATTCCTCATCAGTTGGATGGAAACGAAATCCTGGAGGTAGTGATGTTCCTTCCATAATATAAATGTAGCAAAGTACTAAGTACTAACTACACACAAAATCTTCTAAAACTAGCTAGAATAGACCAGGCAGAAACTTCAACAGATAGAAGCAATGTGAAATTTAGCTAAGTGTCCCAACTGTACCTATTGAAAATTTGAAATATCCAAAAATAAAAACTTTTGGCTACACTACACTTTGTCTCAAGAATTGTGATAATTTTCCATAAAATGCACCCCTGGGACAACACAATCATCTTCTGCTCAAAACTGCTCAAAACTGACTTTCTTGCAAAAAACCCTCACCCAACAAAATTTCTTTCAGTCTGGAATTAAAAGGAAAGTCAAGTAGAAAGGTAGAAAATACCACCAAATGTCACTGTATACTTGTTGAAATTTTTCAAAGAAAGGATCTTTTCTAAAAACTAAGAAGCCTAAACAGTTCAGAGGTAAACAATTTGATGATTTTGAGTGAAAAAAACAATGACCAGGTAAAGGTTTATAGTAAGGTATACTTAATTTAGAGTCTATATAGAGAAGGGGGAAATTTGTGTAGAGTAAAAACATGCGAGTGTGGATGAGCTTTTATAGGAAACGAAGAGGCCAAAAGTCCAAAAATATGAAAACCGAAAGGTTTTGTAGCTTGTCTAATGTATAGGCTACAGCAAATTCCACAAAAAAGACCCCACTAAAACCAGAACCTGATTCACACCTAGAAATAGTTATATCCTGCAAAAGCAACCACTACTGACAGTTGAAAATTTGTAGGGGACTTGAGCATCCTGGAGTTCCACAATTCTATAGTTTAAATAACCGCGAGAATTCATATAGTCAGATTTTATCTTACTTGGGTTAAGACATAATTTTGTTTATATTTTTGACATTAGTATTAGGCTATAAAGTATCCTTCCAAATATATTGGTCAGAGGTGAAGGGAGTCTTGGCGTTATTGGTAAAGTTGTTATCAGGTAACCAGGAAGTCACGAATTTAAGTTGTAGAAATAGTGTCTTGCAAAAAATGCAGGGTAAGGCGGCGTATAATAGTTTATTGTGATCCAACTCTTACTCGGACCTCATTTATAACGTGAGCTTAGTACGTCAGAGTCTTTCCCGAGCTACTAGTGTTAGAACTCATGTGGTCTTTCCACATCATCATGAGTCAGACAAAACTACTTTTGCTTGGTTTAATGGGAGTGATTTTGTCATTGTATGGCCCAGTGTGCGAAAGGGAACAGGTCCTTTAAGGGTTTGATAAGCTTATTAACACTTTTGTGTAGTCACCAAAGAGCACAACTTAGTGGAAACTCTTATTCTGATTTTCTTTTTCAACTCAACTTTTTTCTTTAATCAGATGTTCCCGCAGTGATTTGAATTCACATTGTTTGAAACGCCATTGTTTGAGATATTATAAAGTGACATGGTCAGTTGAACGTTGCAGCCAAAACCAATGTGATCCCCATTAAGTTATTGGTTTTTGGCTTTGCTTAGTCCTAATTTAATTATTAATCTCCTATATAGGATGGTCCCTACTCTCATTATCCTCAAGAAAAAGGTGCAGATTCTGAGATAAATGTGATCTCATAAGATTTACTTGCTTTAATCCTTTTCACACTGAAAAATGAGATACGACTCATGTCAGAAATTATATATTCTCAAGCTGTATATTTCGATGTTAGTTTGTATGAATCCACCAAACAGTAGAATACGTGGTCTCCCATGAGGTTATATTGAGAATGCTAATAAAACTGTAGGTAAATGAGACACATGATTTTTACGTGGAAAAATCTCAACTCAAGGGGACACAAATCACAACCTACACCAGTCGGCTTTCAATTTCACTAACTTGTAAATACCTATTACAAGCCACTTTGTAATGACTCAAATACAAAGAATTCAACTCAACTAACTTATGATAGTCTCACTACAAGTCACTTTGTCACTCTCTAGTTACAAAGACTTTAACTTAACTAACTTGTGATACTCTCATCACAAGCCACTTTGTCACTCTCTAGTTACAAAGACTTTAATTTATGACTAAGCAACGCTTCTGGCTGAGCAATTTAGGAGATACAATAAGAACAATCACAAAGTTACAACTCAACTAAGGACAACAAAATACTAACTTTAGAAACTGGTCCATAGTAGCGTTTAACTTTATTCTTCAAGCTCGTAAGAATTAATTTTTCTGTTTTGCAAAGGGCTTGAATAAGAAAGAGAAGTGTTCCAGTGATGTTTTGATATAAACTCATTGTTGATACACCTTGATGACATCACTTGAAATGATGTAAGCACTTTAGTTGGTCAAGGAATAAGTGGCCACTGGAAACAGTGCAGTGCAGGCAGAAACAGTGCAGGTAGCCACGTCGCTTCCAACTGTGTCCAATTGACTTCGTACTGCTATAACCACAAAGGTATCAGGTCCTTGTTTGGTTTTCTATCTCCTGAAGCTATAGCAGTTCACATTTAGCTGGACTCCGTTAATTTGTAGTGTAGCTCAAGTGTGTCAGGTTCCCTGTCTGGTCCTTGCAGTAAATTTGTTAGATCATCAAAACATAAGACATTGAAAACTTATCAATTTTCCTCTTTTTGATGATGACAAACTTACATATTGACAGTGGTGTATTTAGAGAAGGAGAACCAGATAAAGTAACAAGAGCTCACAAGTTTCCCCTGACTTTATTATGCCTTATTTTCGTTGAAACGTATTTATTTATATATTGCCCTTTTTGGCATCATTAAAAAGACACAAACAGTCAAATAATATAAAAAAGTCTAGCTGAGCTAACTCATGCCACATATGTGCACACAACATGATCGAGAAGAGAATTGAAAATTCAAGTAATGAAATAATAAAAGAGTATAGATTTTATATAGATAGAAAATTTTATATGCCTTTGCTTAAAAAGCAAAGGCAACATTGGAATGTTAAGTCAGATGCAGTATTGTTTCATTCCAACCACATCAAAAAATGAAAACAAAACATTTGCCAAACAAAAAAAACTTAAAAGAACTTTCCAGAAACTGGTCACTGAAGGGGTACTTAGGGAGCACTAGGAGTAGAGGGCTTGGAGGCTACAGCAAGTGTTTGGAAAACTAGGTCTATTCGGGCATTGGTCGACTTTTGCTCATTGAGCAGTTCTGCTTTCAGGTTCTCTACTTGCGCCCTGAGATCAGTATTCTCTTTTCTCAAACGAGCTACTTCATCATTTGACGCCGGAACCCCTTGGGCTTGCTGACCTTCCAGGATAGCATTCCTGGCCTTCAACCGACGAATCTCCTTAGTTGTACTATTTTGAGCATTAATGAGCTGTCAAACGGTTGATGTACTTCCTACCCCCCCCCCATTCTTTTCTATGCACTCGTATTCTTCCAACATAATCTGTGAGAAAGTTTGTTTCTTAGTCCCTACCTTGCCTTGACCCAGCGACACCTCGAAGAACTTAAATACTCGCGTAAGCAGAAACCCGTAAGGAAGCCTATGATTACCATCCTTGAAGGTTTCTACCTTTTGCATGTGTTCAATCATAATAGTAGGCAGGCTTACAGGAGTGAAGCTATCCAGTTGCTCTATCAAAAATAGGTCAGACTTTGAAGTCATGGACCTGCTCTCAGCAAAAGGCAATAGAACTTTGTTTACCAATTCAAAAAGCAGTTGATAAATAGGGAGTAATGCCTTCTTGTGGATCTGGTCCCCCTTTTGGTTCGCATTGTCCTTTACCACAACATTTTTTAAATTATACTGACACACATCCTTCACACTGGCTATACCAACTGTAGGGACTTTAAGAATTTCCCCAGGCAACTTTACATCGAACACGATGTCCACTCCATTCACCAAAGAACAAATATGGTCAGTCTCAATAGGAAAGAGGCTAGCAAAGAAGCTTTGAACCTCATCCTTATGCACCTTAGGTGCATCTATTTGAAATAAATTCCCCCATCATTGAAACTTGACCATTTCAAGAACTCACCGCATACTAGCCATCTCAATGATTGTGGATTAAACGTACGACCTATCAAAATCTTTTGGTGCCTCAGGCGTTCTGAAACAAAACTGCCTTCACTTATCACTTTCTTCACAGAACCAGGTTCCCAAACTATTTTAGTCTTTTGTTTGCTGGACTTCCCACCACTTGATTTCTCTTTTCCCTTTGACTTGACTAACACATCCTCATCATACATCGAGGAATCACTCACAACATCCTTCAACTTGGAACTAGGGGTTGAAACTTTTATCTTTTACCAACATCCTCATTTACTTCTTGCTACTTTTTCTACTCTTATGAAGGGTAGGGTCATAGGCTACCTTAGCTTGCAACCTAGTAGTGGGTCGCTTGGTGGAAGAATCGAGAGAGAACACCACCCTTCGCTTAACTATGAACACATCAAGAGCCAGGTTGTGTAAATCTTCCTTATCATTGGACCTCATATCCGGTGCTTGTATGTCCAAAGTCACAACAGCAAATGCAGGAGCAGAACTGTCCTAGGAATGAGAAACCTGACCTAGGTCCTCTGGAGAGGGGTCAAGTTCCTTATGTGAGGGTCTAGTCGTTTCTGCTAGTGCAACGCCCTCAACAGTCACTATGGCCCCTTCGTCCCCCATACCTTGTACCTCATTTTTCTGAGAGATGATCTCATGTAGTACACCAGCAGTAGACACCACAAAGACGGTTACAATATTTTCTTTCTCAATCGGCACCACTGCCACCACGAAATCTATAGCAATAATGGCAGAACCCTCTGTGACCTCAGGGTTTTGACCTTATTCTTCACTTGTTTTTTGATTAGTGGGAACCTCAGAAGATGGAGAGGACGGATCAACAATTTTAGCGGTTTATAAAATGGAGATAGATGGGAAATTTGGGTGAGATGTGATTTCAGCGGGAAGGGTAAGAGTGGTTAAAGAAGACTCAGTAGAAGTGGAGGACTCCATAGGTTTTTTAGTAACATGTATGACTGAGGCAGGGAGGTTGGAGTTTGTATCAGCCATTGGAAAGATAGAGTGAAGGTGTTTTGGGAAGTTCTAATAGAGGACTTATGGTTTGTGGAGAACAAATGAAGGTTTTATTAAGAATGGATAATTATGAAGAGAGAGATAGGGACCAGTTCTGAAACGAAGGTTGTGCATAGAGAAGTGCAACTTTTTCAGAGGGAGATGGAACGATTTGAAGTAAAGAGACGTAACAATAGAGTTTGAAAAGGTGGATGACATGGCAGTTGTGTTTTGTATCTTTTTAAGACATATACTAAAGAATGCACAGAACTACTAACCTTTGGTACAAAAACCAGGTTCTTGACCTATAATTTGAAAATATAAATCCTTTTTATCATCCATGCACTGCATCTACAACTTCTATACTCATCATGCGTGTTTACCTATAATGGTATTGAAGTGAGTTAGACTTGGCCAGAAAACACTTTTAGCTAGTTTTTCCTGAAGGTGGTTTTCATAGCCAAATAATGAGGAAACATGTTCTCAATTGGGCTTTAAAAGCCCCAACTTCACTCTGTTTCTTTCAAAATATCCCTATTTAATGCCTTAGTGAAGATATCTGCAATTTGGTCTTCTCTGCTACAGAACTTCAAACATATCAACCCTTTCTCCATATTATCCCTAGAAAGTGATGTCTCATATCAATATGCTTGGTCTTTTGTGTTGAACTAGATTCTTAGCCATTTTGAGTGCACTGGTGTTATCACATAGAAGGGGTACACTCTCAGTGAGTACCCCAAAGTCCTCCAGTTGTTGCTTAATCCATAAAAGTTGAGCACAACATGATGTTACGGCTACATATTCTGCTTTAGCCGTTGAAAGAGCCATTGAGTTTGGCTTCCTTGTTCACCAAGAGATGAGACATGAACCTAGGAAGTGAGCCATTCGAGAAGTGCTTTTCCTATCCAAAAGATAATCTGCATAGTCTGCATAGACATATCCAATGAGATTAAAACTACCACCTGAGGGATAATAAAGGACTAGGTCCTGTGTTCTTTTAAGGTATCTCAGAATTCTTTTGGCATCCTTCAAATGAGATTCCTTGGGATTTGATTGAAACCTTACACATAGCCCCACATCTGAAGACAATATCAGGTCTACTGGCAGTGAGATAGAGAAGAGACCCAATAATGCCTCTACACATGGTTTGATTTATAGGGGATCTAGTTTTATCCATGTCCAGTCAAGTGGCGTAGCAATGGGAGTGTTTATCACCTTTGATGCTTCCATGTCAAACCTCTTCAAAAAAACCTGATGTACTTTTGCTGATAAAAAAATGTACCCTTTATGGACTATTTTACTTGAAGACCCAAGAAGAAGTTCAGTTCCCCCATTATACTCATTTCAAACTCACTTTCATGAGTTTCGTAAATTCTTCACACAGAGAACTAATTATTGCCCCAAAAATGATATCATCAACATAGACCTGAACAATGAGCAGGTTCCTTCCCCGTTTCTTTAGGAACATAGTATTTTCAATTTTCCCTCTTTTAAAGCCATTTTCTAAGAGGAACTTTGATAGCCTTTCATACCAAGCTCGAGGAGCCTACTTCAACCCATACAATGCTTTGTCTAGTTTAAACACATATTTAGGGTATTCATGACATTCAAACCTTGGAGGTTGCTTCGCATAGACTTTTTCCTTAAGAAGTCTATTCAGAAATGCACTTTTGACATCCACTTGGAACAAGGTGAATTCCATATGAGATGCAAAAGCGATTAGAATTCTAATAGCTTTCATGCAAGCGACTAGAGCAAACGTTTCATCATAATCAATCCCTTCCTCCTGATTGTAGCCTTGAACCATTAGCTTGGCCTTGTTCATTATGGTATTTCCATGTTCATCATGCTTGTTCTTGAATACCCATCTGGTTCCTATAATGGTTCGATCTAAGGGTCTGGGTACCAGGTGCCAGACATTATTCCTCTCAAATTGATGTAACTCATTTTGCATGGCTGCAATCCAGTCTACATCTTTCAAGGCTTTCTTGATATTCTTGAGTTCTATTTAGGAGACAAATGCTGAGAAGGCAAGTAAATTTATGGCTTTTGACCTTGTTTGTACTCTGGAATCTAGAGGGGTAATTATATTTTCAAGAGGATGAGAGATTTTGTGTCTCTAGTTAGACGTCTGAGGTTCATTTATAGAGAATATAGGTACATTTGACTGGTTTTCCTATGTTCTTCTCTCAGGTGATAGTGGAGTAAACTGAACTATACCAACCACTATTTCTTTAGCTTCATTGGTTGTAATTGAAGTATCTGATTCCATTGAAGATGAGGCAGTATTGTTTTCACTCAGCTCTTTTACTTGGCTCATCATATCTACCTTTCCATTTGTCATGTCAATGACTTTACCAAGGATTAGTAAGGGTTCTCCATCTTGATCTTCTTTAGCACTCTTCTCACAAGATGGATAAGACTCATCAAAAATAACATGAATACTTTTCTTAACACATTGAGTCCGCTTATTGTATATCTTGTACGCTTTGCTTTGAGAAGAGTAGACCAGAAATATTCCTTCATCACTCTTAGCATCAAATTTACCAAGTTGATCCTTTCCATTATTGAGAACATAACATTTGCTCCCAAATGTTCTTAGGTGAGTCAACTTGGGTTTCCTTCCATTCAGTAACTTATAGGGTTTTGTTCAGGAGTGATCTAATCATTCACCTGTTCACCAAGTAGCAGGCAGTGTTGACCGTTTCAACCCAGAAGTTCTTTGCAATTCCACTGTCAATTAGCATTGTTCTTTCCATCTCTTCCAGAGTTATGTTCTTCCTTTCCACTACTACATTTTGCCAGGGAGTTCTAGGAGCTGAGAAATTGTGAGTGATGCCATTTTCATTGCAAAACTCATCAAATTTGGCATTGTCAAATTTTGTTACATGATCTGATACAATGCATGCGACTCTAGACTTCATCTTCACCTGGATTTCTTCACAAAGGCCACAAACACTTCAAAGGTTTCATCTTTAGTTTTAAGAAATAGAGTCCATGTAAATCTGGAGTAGTCATCCATTATCACAAAAATGTATCTTTTTCCTCCCCAACTTTGCACTCTCATAGGACCACATAGGTCTATATGCAAAAGACCTAGTGGCTTTGATATGCTCACATCCCTTTTAGACTTAAAAGAGGACTTTGCATGTTTTCCTCTAGCGCAGGCATCACAAACATTTTGCACCTTGAACTTTGACATGGACAGACCACGGACCAGGTCCTCCTGAATTAGTTTGTTCAGAAGAGAAAAGCTTGCGTGCCCAATCTTCTGTGCCATAGTTCAATATGATCATCAATAACTTTCAGAAAACTCAGATCACCAACTCAAAATTAGCAACATAGATGTTCTTGTATCTCTTGGCCACAAGTACCACTTCATCAGTTACCACATCAGTAACTGTACATATCTTGGGCAAGAATTCCACCTTGTTTCCTTTATCACAGATTTGAGAGACACTCAAGATACTGTACTTAAGGCCATTGACATAGTACACATTTTTAATAGAATGAGTGAGTGACTTCTTGACGTTTCTAACTCCAAGAATGTACTCCTTTTTCCCATTTCCAAAGGATACACTCCCTCCTTGGGTCTTTTAGTGAAAGAAAGTCCATGGTGTTCCCAGTCATGTGCTTTGAACTCCCACTATCCATGAACCATTATTGACAGCTTCCTTTCACTATTCCCTCTTGGTCTTCATCATTTGATTTGGCCATCAAAGCAAAAGTTGAGTCATATTTCCTTTCCTTGCTTTCAACTGCCATCATTGAACTATCGCCAACATCAGTTTTATCTTCAGACTCACTAGAGGAATCCCCCCTATACTGCAAGAGCCTGTTTCACCACACGGTTAGCAGATCTCTTTCTTTTGAAGTCCTAGAGAGGAACCACGTTCCTCTTAGCTGCTTTTTCTGGGTTGTACTTGGAGGATTCTTGCTTCAAGAGAGGACAATCTTTGATGGAGTGGCTAGGCTTTCCACATTTATGGCAGAGATCATAGCTTTTTGGTTTGCTAGAGCTGCCCCTTTTTAGCATTTCTCCATTTTTTTTAACTATCTTCTAAAATCTTTTGGTTAAGTAAGCCATGTCACTGTGTCTTCCTCACTTTAGTCATTGCTATCACTTTGAGTACTAGGTTCTTTTCTTTCTTTGGTTCTCTTCTTTCATTGTCTATCTTCCTTTTCATCTCATAGGTCTTCAGATTTCCAACCAGCTCTTCTATGGTCAGCTCCTGCAAGTGCTTTGATTCAGTAATAGCATTCCCCTTACTGAGGATTTTCCTCACTAGCTTGTTCCTAGAAATGGTTTCACCAAGTGAGTGTAACTCACTTACGATGGAAGTGAATCTTGTGTGTATATCTTGAATAGATTCATCGTCCTTCATTCTGAACAGTTCATACTCGGTAGTGAGCATATCGATCTTAGACTGTTTTACTTGGGTGGTTCCCTCATGAGCTATTTACAAAGTTTCCCATATCTCCTTAGCAGTGTCATAAGTGGATATTCTATTATGTTCTTCAAGTCCTATTCTACATACTAGAATCTTCTTGGCACGAAAATTCTTCTCCACAACTTTTCTGTCTGCGTTGGTGTATTCCTTACTGGTTTTTAGCATTGAAAATGGAAGTTCTTCCAGTACCTTTGTTAGAACATCAGGACCGTCACATATGACATCCCATAACTAAGAATACTGAGCCATGATAAAATCATGCATTCTTGTTTTTCGCCACCTATATTATTGTCCTTTGAACCTGGGTGGTCGGTATGTAGATTGACCTTCTTTAAAATTTGGTGGAGCAGCCATAAAGATCCTTCCTAGGTATTATCCTGATAGGAGGAACCCGCTCTGATATCAATTGTTAGTTTGTATGAGTCCACCAAATAGTAGAGTACCTGGTCCCCTATGAGGTTATACTGAGAATGCTAATAAAACTGTAAGTAAATGAGACACAAGATTTTTATGTGAAAAATCCCAACTCAAGGGGACCACGGCCTACACTTGTAGGCTTTCAACTTCACTAACTTATAAACACCTATTACAAGCCACTTTGTCATGACTCTATTACAAAGAATTCAGCTCAAGTAACTTGTGATACTCTTACTATAATCCACTTTGTCACTCTCTAGTTGCAAAGACTTTAACTTAACTAACTTGTGATACTCTCATCACAAGCCATTTTGTCACTTTCTAGTTACAAAGACTTTAACTTATGACGAGAGTTTACGAATTTTACAAGAGGATTCCTATTCAACGCTTCTGGCTAAGCAATTTAGAAGATATAATAAGAACAATCACAAAGTTACAACTCAATTAAGGATAAAAAAATACTAACTTTAGGAACTGGTCCGTAGTAGCGTTTAACTTTGTTCTTCAAGCTTGTAAGAATTAATTTCTTTGTTTTGCAAAAGGCTGAATAAGAAATAGAAGTGTTCAAGTGATGTTTTGATATAAACTCATTGTTGATACACCTTGATGACATCACTTGAAATGATGTAAGTACTTTAGTTGGTCAAGGAATAAGTGGCCACTGGAAACAGTGCAGTGCAGACAGTCACGTCACTTCCAGTTGTGTCTAATTGACTTCATACTGCTATGAGAGAACCACAAGGGTATCAGGTCCTTGTTTGGTTTTCTATCTCCTGAAGCTATAGCATTTCACACTTGGCTGGACTCCGTTAACTTGCAGTGTAGCTCAAGTGTGTCAGGTTCCCTGTCTGGCCCTTGTCATTAAGTTTGTTAGATCATCAAAACATAAGACAAAGATGTTAAAAACCTATCAATTCTGAAACTAGCTACATTTAGAGCAACAACAATTACGCTTTAATCTAAAACAAAATCTCCACTTAATTGCGTAGGTACACTTGATAGTCATTTATGGATGATCAAGTGTACAACCATTTTTTGGGAGGTAGGGTCTATGTCCCATCCATTGTTGTATTTTATATTGCATTTATGAAAATTAACCCTAGCACAACGCTTAGTTGATTTGCCCCAAAAAAAAAAAATCTCAAACAAACTCTAGTTACACACTTAACTATTAGAAACCGTGAAGAGTTCATTTAGAGGAAAAAAATTCTTGTTAAATTATTACTTTTAAGCATGCATATTAGTTCCATAATTTGAAGCAAACAAGAACTGAGTTTAATTTGGGAAGTTAGGAATATTTTCTTGTCTTCCCTTTTTCGAAAAGCAACAATTAGAAAAGGCTGCAGTCTTGTCATCCTAATTCCTACATCGAGATTAATAGCTTCTATTGTATTAATGGGAACTGAAGAATGTTAAAGAATCAGATTTACAACTAAACAAGCCATAGAGGTCTCTTGTTTCTAGTTGTATTTTTCGTGATTAATCAACCATAGGTGATGACAATAACAGAAAATTGCGCCTGATCGTATGTAGTTTGTAGAAGTGTATGAAAATAGCGCTAATAATTAGTACTACTTAATAACTAAAAATATAATCTAAAGGTCACATCTATTATATATAGTGTCACACACAGACCACAAACCCTAGTACAAGTACTAGTTAAGTATATTCTTCCTCATTTAGTCCAAAAACATGAAAAGACTTAGACATTGTATTGAAGATCTTGATTATTGGAATTAGATCGAGGTTTAGGTGTGAATGCGGAATCAAAGTAAAATAGAAAAAGCTAAGGTTGGTCCATTCAACTAGTTACAACACTCAGATGATAATATTAAAGACATTTTATTTAACTAATCAAGTTTTAAATTTGATTTCATGTTTTTCAATTAAACTTATGTCTAACCATTACTATATAATTTTCTTCATTATACATATGAATTATGCATTTCAAATTGACATTTAAATCGACAAAATGGTGTTAATAAAATGGAATGTAGGATGTATCTTGGGTCATGTGAAAATTCCTCATAAGGCTTCTTTCAAACTTTTCCTTTGCCAAATACGTACACTGATCAGACAGAAAGCAGAAATGATTAAAAAGGAATACAGACAAACAAACATTCCCCTAACTGATCAAAATAACCCAAAATAGCTAAGTCTTAACAAAAATGATTATGACCAAAGGCTTAATTAAAAGGTTAACCTATTGCACATTAGCCTCCTCGTAAGTTGTAGGCACACCAAAATTTGCATGTTGTCGGCAAGTTAAACTAAATTATGAAAGAATATTTTGGAGATTGTCTTGGCTGAATATTTGAAAAATCAAGTAGAAACACGGAACACTATTCAAATTGAGGAAATGTGCAGTCAAACCTTATAACAGAGATTTTTATTCCGAAATTTTTTGGCTTTTATAGTAAATGGCTGGTATACACTTATAAAAGACTGTACATGGTAAAATCGAAGGGTCCAATTTTTGGTCATTACAACTGTAACGATCCGACTAGTCGTTTTGAGTAATTGCGTCCGGTTCGGCAGTTTGAGATGTCGAACAGCTTCATAATATGTGTATTGATTTGTGTGCATGATTGAATTCAGTTAACAGATGATTCAAAGTCAAATTGGAAGGAGGGAACTAGTTTTGGAAGTTTAAATGGTGAGAATTTGACTGGAATTGGACTTTTGAGTAAAACGACACCGGAATGAATTTTTGATGATTCCAGCAGCTTTGTATGGTGATTTTGGACTTAGGCGCGCGTTCGGATTAGGTTTTGGAGGTCCGTAGCTAATTTAGGCTTGAAATGCCGAAAGTTGAATTCTTGAAGTTTCCGGTTCGAAAGTGAGATTTTGATCCGAGTCGGAATGGAATTCCGAAAGTTAGAGTAGATCCGTAGTGTTGAATGTGACGTGTATGCAAAATTTTAGGCCATTCAGACGATAGACTTTTTGATCTAAAGCGTAAATTGAGAGTTTTTGGAGTTCTTAGGCTTGAATCCGATGTTAAATTAGTGTTTTGATGTTGTTTGAGCGTTCCAAAGGTTGGAACAAGTTTGAATGATGTTATGGGATATCTTGTCATGTTTGGTTGAGGTCCCGAGGGCCTCAGGTGTGTTCTGGGTGGGTACGAGCCACTTTTCCTTGTTTTTGAACTACCGTTTCTGGTATCTGATACCCTCTTTCGCGTTCGCGAAGTGTCTTTACTGGTCGCCTCATTTTCCTTCTTCGCGTTCGCGTAAAAAGCCTCGCGTAGCTCTGTCTCTTCATTCATCGCGTTTGCATTAGTCCATCGCATTCATGTAGTTAAGCCATCTCACCCTTTGCATTCGCATACTAGTTCACGCATTCGCGAAGGGCAGTCTTTATTTTCTTCTTCGTGTTCGCGGATGCACTGTCGGGTTCACGATGATTAACCTGGGCAGCCTTTATTTTTTTCTTTGCGAACGCTATACTTCCTCCGCGTTTGCGATGCTTTAAGACCTGGGCGTCCTCTATTCCGAGGGTTTTCCATTTTCACCATTTTTGAGTTCTAGAGCTTGATTTTGGGCGATCCTTTGTGGGTTTTCAAGCAAAAGGATAGAGTAAGTGTTCTTAACTTAGAATTGATTATATTCCATGAATTTGTCTTCATTTTTATCATTTAATTTGTGATTTAACTTGAGGAAAATATTGGTTTTTGAAGTAAATTCCTAAAATGAAAAATCATGATTTGAGGGTTGAATGGTATCGGAATTTAATAAATTTTGTATGGTTGAACTCATATTAGAATGAGTATTCGGATTTTGTAAAATTTGTTGGGTTCCAAGGCGCGGGCCCAGGGGTCAACTTTTGGACCAATTTTTGGATTTTGTTAAAGATTGAGACTTTATGATCTGGAATAGTTTCTCATATGTTTTATTTGTGCTTTGAAGTTAATTTGGTTAGATTTGAGCCGTCAGGAGGTCTTTTCACCCGAGAGCTGCATTTTAGAGTATCGGTTTGTCGTCTTTGAGGTAAGTATCTTGCCTAACCTTGTGATGGGGACTTCCCCTTAGGATTGAGTCTTCTTTGCTAATTGTAGACCGTGCTGTGTGCTCAGAATTATTTATGGAAAATATGCTCTAAGGTTCTTAGATCCTTATGTTCAATATGTGGAGAGTATTCCGTTATGATTACGTTTAATAATTTCTTAAATTGTCTCGATATGCTCTATATGATGTTGCTAGCTTTCCTCGAAGTCCTACGTGTTGCATTGACCCTTAGTTTCTTTAATTGAAGCGATCACCTTCCTTATTGTTTTGATACTTCTTGATTATGAGTTCCTCTATGACTTCGTACAAATAGGTTACATGTCCAACTGTTGTGATTTACGGTGAAGTTATCACGTGCTTGTTATGTTTTGTTATTTTATTGAGGTTTCATTGTGAAGTTAATTATCGGTACGAGTTTGGTTATAGCTGATTCCCTTGCAGGGACATATTTAATCCTTACTGTTGGTTCCCTTGTTGGGATGTGTTTGTTTTGGTTGTTGACTCCCTTGCCGGGACATGGTTGTTTCCTTATTGTTTCTTTACCGGAATTCTTTTGTGATTAGTATTTATTGTATATATAGATCGGGTTGCACGCCGCAATAATATTATATAAATTGGGTTGCACGGCGCAACAATATTATATGATTTGGATCGGGTTGCATGCCACAAAAATATTATATGGATCGGAATGCACGCCGCAACAATATTACATGGATCAGGTTGCACGCCGCAACATCATTATATTATTTGGATCGGGTTGCACACGACAACAACATTATATAATTTGGATCGGGTTGCACGCTGCAATAATATTATTTGGATAAGGTTGCATGCCGCAATAATGTTATATGATTTTGATTGGGTTGCACGCCGCAATAATATTATATGATTGGGATCGGTTTGCACGCCGCAACAAGAAATAATAAAAGTGAATATTGATTCTCATGGTGAGAACGAGAGTAAAAGCTCGAAGGGTGGTGCCGTGCACTTTCTGTTGTTGTGTTTATTTATTGTTATCAATTCAAGTATTTAAACTGTTTAAATTCCTTTATTGCGGTGATTCTTGTGTTAGAACCTACAATATTTTCAATACCTCCTCGTATTTATGTAAATACATATATATATATATATATATATATATATATATATATATATATATATATATATATATATATATATATA
>MU730304.1:118896-134596 GCA_026770625.1 Nicotiana glauca
TCTCTCTCTCTCTCTCTCTCTCTCTCTCTATATATATATATATATATATATATATATATATATATATATATATATATATATATATATATATATATACTCCAATATTTCAAACTTCAATAATTGTTACAACCACAATTCATTTAGTTTCTCAATTATATCCCCTTAAGCCGTTTGAGGTTGTACTTTTCTTAAAAAAGAATTTCTACTAAGTTTAAGTTATTAACTCCCCTGTTAACAGTAATAATTTTTCCGATATTTTTTTTAATCGAAAGGGGTACTTTCTTACTCGAATGATTTCTAAAGACAACTTCATCTTTTCTCGTCGATTTTCAAATTTATTTAGAAATTGTAATTTAATTTATATTATATAAATAGAACTTCTTGAACATCTTAAGTGTATTTGTAAGGACATTTTGTATTGTATATCATGTGGATTGTGTTGCTAAGAGTGAGATGGAAAATATGTGGGCACAAGGTTCCATATGTGCTGAAAGTTTGAAAGTTGAGATTATGATATGAGAAATCAAGGATCGAAATGATCGGGATGGTGTATTAAACATGATGTGATTGACTGAGTTGGCATTATTTTCTTTATTTGGATACACTCTTACTTGTCTCTGTCTCTGTTATGTCAGTGTTGAATTGCTTGGGTTATCTGATTTACTTGGTCTCCGTTCGTTACTATTTGTGCTCTCCCTTTATTTTTTATAATGTTATACTTGGATTTTCTCTCCGCAGTTGATATTACTTTGTTATCTTTATCTTGATGTTTTATTATCATATCCTGTTCATTTTATTTGACCAGTAGGAGTTCTGACTGTTCCTCGTCACTACCCCACCAAGGTTAGTATTGATACTTACTGGGCACCGCCGTGGTATGCTCATACTACACTTCTATATATTTTTTGTGTACAGATCTAGGTGGATTGATAGTAGAAATGATCGGTATGGTGTATTAAACATGATGTGATTGATTGAGATAACATTGTTTTCTTTATTTGGATACACTCTTACTTGTCTCTGTCTCTGTTATGTCAGTGTTGAATTGCTTGGGTTATTTGATTTACTTGGTCTCCGTTCGTTACTATTTGTGTTCTCCCTTTATTGTTTATAATGTTATACTTGGATTTTCTCTCCGCAATTGATATTACTTCGTTATCATTATCTTGATGTTTTATTATCATATCTTGTTCATTTTATTTGACCAGTAGGTGTTCTGATTGTTCCTCGTCACTACCCCACCAAGGTTAGTATTGATACTTACTGGGCACCGCCGTGGTGTGCTCATACTACACTTCTGTACATTTATTGTGTACAGATCTAGATGGATTGATAGTAGCTATGCGGGTCGACACGGTGGAGACTCAAGGTAAACCTTCTACAGTGTTCGCAGGTCTCAGAGTTAACTTTATTTGTATTTATTTCCATTTGCTCCTTTGTTTTGGGGCGGTGATGTATTATTTTATGTAATTACTCTTAGATAGGCTTGTGACTTGTACCACCGGTTTTTGGAATCTTGATTTATTAAGAGTTGGTTAATTTAAAGTTAGTAAGCATCATTGTTATTTCAGTTTATGTTAGGCTTACCTAGTTTAGAGACTAGGTGCCATCACGACTCCTTCGAAGGAGTTTTTGGGTCGTGACAACAATGTCTCATAAGCACGTCTCCAAAGTTTCGAGGATATGTTCGAGATTCGCACCTGAGGGGTTATCGACGTTCAACCTCGGGGCAGTGCAGATCGATAGTTATGGTAAAAAAGTGGGTCGTTCCCAAGGCGCGTGACTAGAGCTGACAGAGTCTAGTAATCTAGTCCTAACCTGTATCATGGAATTAAATGGCTGTACCAACCCCATATCTTTGTAATAAATATATTTGTACTTTGTTGGGATTCCCCCTCATATATAAAGGGGATCATTGTCATTTTATAAGCGATCTGGGACACAATATTGAATATGCAAGAACCTTCTTTTTGTTTCCTAACTTAACATATTCTCTTGATTTCACTACTTACATTTATTGCTTATATTCATCGTGTTCTATTTATTGCTTTTCATTTATTGTTCATTGTTGGTCATAAAGAGCCGCCATCAAATCTATCATAACTGTTAGTCCTCCATCGACTGTCTTTAGGAAGGCATCCGACTCGACCTCGAGTCCCTGTACGCATAAGCTCGAGGACCCTGATTTCTAACCATTTGGTTTGGTTACTACACTATCTACAAGCTCTTATCTTATCTTCTAGTCTTTCACTTAGCATCTATTGTCTAACAACTAGCATAAATAGATCACATATTTTTAGAACCACAAAAGCAATCTAATTGTAATTACCATTTCGAGGTAAATTGTTTGGCGCTCACAGTGGGGCTAAAAATAATAGTGATTATTTTCTTGCTGGTTTACTATGTAACAAAAGTTATCTTTCACACTTTTTCTTGTCGAAGATCTTTGATTTAAGGTCAAAATGTCTAACTCAGTAAACGCACATGAAAATAACAATCTTGAGGACCATGGAGAGAATGGTATGGCTGTTCCAGGTGTTGGTGTACTACCACGAAACCCTGAGAATGCACCAGAACCAATTCTCGTGGACGTAGTCTCGCACAACGCTCAACACATCGAAATAAGCTCCCACACCAATAGGAGCATACACCAAGGGGATCAACAAGAAGCTCAAAAAACCCCAGTTGGAAGAACAAGGGCTTAGCCTTCACGTCATCTTTGAAATGTTACAGGCAAAACAACTGGCGATTACTTAGCTACAAAGTCACCAGAAAACACCCACCACGGTAGCACCGGAAATGACTCCACAAGACGAGCAGGTACCGGAAAGATCAAGTAACAACGGGTCTGTAGCCGACCTCGCCATCATAAAGATGCTTGAGAACCTCACAAAGTGGATCTAGTCGGGCGAGAAAAATATAGAAGCCAACAATAAGAAAGAAGAGACCTACAACTTTAGGGTCGATCAATTTCCGGGCACACCCCCGATCCTGAAGGTGTAAATTCAGAGAAGTTTGTACAAAAGCCATTCCTGCAGGAAGCTTCTCCAAAACCTATTCCAAAGAAGTTCAGAATGCTCGGCCTTCCGAAGTACAACAGAACCTTGGACCCCATCGAGCACGTCACTACTTACACTTGTGCGGTAAAGGGAAATGACCTGAGGGACGGTGAGATCGAATCTATCCTACTAAAGAAGTTCAGGGAAACACTCTCAAAAGGGTCCATGATGTGGTATTACAACCTAGCTCCTAACTCTATATATTCATTTGCTATGCTGACAGATTCTTTCATAAAGGCACATGCCGGTGCCATCAAGGTAGCTACACGAAAATCCGACATTTTCAAAATCAAGCAAAGGGAGAATGAGATGCTGCAAGAGTTCATATCTCGCTTTCAAATGGAAAAACCAGTCTCTGATGATTGGGCAGTACAGGCCTTCACTCAAGGTTTGAACGAGCGAAGCTCGGTGGCTTCGAAATATCTAAAGTAGAACTTAATTGAATATCCCGCCGTAACTTGGTCAGACGTCCACAATCGATACCAATCAAAGATCAGGGTCGAAGATGACTAACTAGGAGTCCCCTCGGGCTCGATATATCATGGCAGGCTTCTAGCAAAGGAGTCAAAGCTAAACAAAGAGAGATACCAACCGTACACTGAAGATAGAAGAAATGCCTCGAGGCATAACATACCCTTCAACGACGGAAGGATGGATCGAGGCCAGAATCCTCAGGGACTCGTTAGCAGAGTTGGATTCGATAGGAACACAGGGCCGACGGAGAAACCTTGCATGTCGGAATACAACTTCAAGGTTGACGTTTTAGACATCATATTCTCCATCACTAAAATTAGATACACCAGGTGGCCAAGGCCTTTACAGTCAGATCCTTCGTAAAAGAACCATAACTTAGTGTGTTAATTTCACAACACGCACAGTCACATGACCAAGGATTGCTGACAACTCTGGGAAGAGGTAGCCCGACTACTCAGCAAAGTTCACATCCAATAATTCCATAGCGATCAGGCCAAAAATTAGTTCCGGGAAAGAGAGGTGACCAAGAAGAATGAAATGGATGAGCCACAACATGTTATCCATATGATCTTGTGAGGCATCGATACTCCACAAGAACCCATGATCAAAGGAACAAAAATATCCATCACCAGAGAAAAACGAACTCGAGGCTAGATACTCGAGGTTACTATCACATTCAGCGACGAAGACATCGAGACTTGTCTGAGCCTCACAATGACACATTGGTAATCTCTTTTCTTGTGAATACATTTCAAGTTAAATGTGTAATTGTGGATCCCGGCATCTTAGCCAATATTATCAGGTCGAGGGTGGTAGAGAATCTCGGACTACTTGACCAAATGGTGCCCGCCTCTCGAGTCCTTAACGGGTTCAACATGGTGAGCGAAACAATGAGAAGGGAAATCACCCTCCTGGTTAACGTGGCCGGCACAACCTAAAATGCTAAATTCCATGTTATCGAAGGAGACATGAGGTACAACACTTTTTTCGGGAGGCCATGGATACACTGCATGAGAGCAGTACCATCCACCATCCATCAAATGATGAAATTTCCAACAAAGGATGGGATTATAACCATCTATGGGGAAAAGCATGTAGCAAAAGAGATGTTTTCGGTGCACGATGTGGCACCGAAACCAATACCTCCACCATCGGAGCCGCCAAAGGACAAGAAAACAGTAAAATAGTGATAACAAGCTACATTCTCGGCTACCCCCTACTAAACAAAAAAAGGACCGTATCGCGTCCTCATAACAAATGATTAAATCATATCGAGGCCCAAAGCACCGCCATCACTAATGTATGATCATCTCCCTTTTTCAGCTACATTTTATACTAACCTAAGTGCAGGTATTTGATCGAAACGACCGAAGCACTTTCCAACTCAAAGGACTTTGGTTCCAAAAGTATACGTTGCACTCTTTTACTTCGATCGAGTGTTTATCCCAAGAAAGGTTTTACTAGCAAGATCTTTAACGAGGCAACATCTACATACTACCTAAGGAAGACTCAACAAGTATTCAAGGCTTCTTTTTCAATCAACCTCTAATACTAGGGGGCGTCCCCTCGGAAGGACACCTCCTCGGAGAAGCCAAGATGCGCCGAATGAGGTCTCGATAAAAAAATGATGTACTCAGCCAAATGGACGAACGAACCGTGTCCGTATAGAATAATCGAGCCCTTAATAGGGAAAACGTGTATACTTATACCAAGTAATCAAAGAATACATTCCCCTCAATCAAAGCATTTCGAGTTTCAAAGAAGTTCGGTATCTTTTGCAAAAAATGGCTCTAGAGCCAAAAATGTCGCGAACACTCGGGGACTGGCATCAACAACTCGAAGCCGTATGACCCCCAAGTCAGAGCTTCAAACTCGTAAGACCTCAATGAGGCAACATCAAGTTCACAAAAAGGCTCCAGAGCAAAAAAATGTCTCGAACACTCGCAGACTAGCATCAATAACTTGAAGTCGTATGGCCCCCTGGTTAGAGCTTCAAACTTGTAAGCCCTCAATAAGGTGACAACAAGCTTAAAAAATGAACCTAAAATCAAAAGCATCTTGAACACTCGGGGACTGGCGTCATGAAACCTTCAATGTCTCGGAGTTTATCGCCAACCGCCACCTTATCGACTTATCAAAAACTCGAGGTCGTAAGACCCTATGTGGGAAGAATCGATCTCGTAAGACCTATATAAGGCAACAAAAATATCTGTAAGACCTCAAGGAAGGCATGAATCATACTTGTACTAAGTAACCATATCTGTAAGACCTCAAGCAAGGCATGAACCATACTTGTACCAAGTAACAATATCTATAAGACCTCAAGCAAGGCATGAACCATACTTGTACCAAGTAACAATATCTGTAAGATCTCAAGCAAGGCATAAACCATACTTGTACCAAGTAACCAAAACTGTAAAACCTCAAGTAAGGATGTAAAAATTCGTAAGACCTTACAAAAGGCATAATCCCGACCTTAAAGTTAAGACTATATATCGAACTTGTAAGACCCATAAAAAGGCATATCCTCAATATAGACGCCGAAGCTACCTCACTCGAGATTGAAAGGCTCCGGCCAAACACAATGACTACAGTCACAAGGCTATACGAGCCAAACTAACACTACTCGGGGACGACCAACCGTTGCTATAAAATCGCAGGCCCTCAATTACTTCGAAAGTACTTCGAAAAGAACCGGTTAAAATAGGCTACCCTTGACATAGGCAAAGAGCTTCGACCATGTCAGATCCAAACTATAGGCTTCGAAAAACTCAGCCACCGAGCAAACCTCTCGAGGTGCTCATTCATCGCCACATAGCGACTCTCAATCGAGGGTTTTATCAAACCGGCGAAGAGTCAAAATTTTTTTTCAAAGAGTCCTTAATGAGGGAAAAATAAAGCCTACTAAAGGTTATACCGACCTAAAGCATAAGAGCCATTGCCGCCAGCCCATATAAAAGGCCGTACCGACCTAAAGTGTAAGAGCCACCACCGACAGCCCATATAAAAGGTTGTACCGACCTAAAGCATAAGAGCCACTGCTGCCAGCCCATATAAAAGGTTGTACCAACCTAAAGCGTAGATCCACTGCCACTAGCCTATACAAAAGGTCGTACCGACCAAACGCGTAAGAGCCTAAAGGCTAGCCTTAAATTCAAAAACTTAAGGTTAATAATCTCGATTTGAAACCCAACTCGGAGAGTTAACCCAAAACAGTTAACTAAATATGCCTAAGTGCAAAATCATAAAAGCTTAAACGCCGGCTTATACTAAAATGTCGTACCGACCAAGCACGTAAGATTCTATGGGCCTGCCCAACAAGCCCTAGGGACGTACTATAAACCTAATGGTTCTGTTAATTCAAAAATCGATTCATCTAGCTAATGACTGACAAACATCGAAGCAAGGGAAGTGTATGAAAAATGAAAGTGCAAAGGCTTCTTTGTATACATATATATGAAAAAATGCAAGCTCCATTTATAATGTACTTTGAAAGCACTATACACAAAGTCGGAAAAGGAAGGCCTAATTTACGTCCCCCTTGGACTGTGGTCCGTCGGCCTCTTTCTCGCTATCTTCGGCATCAGACATAGGGAACTTAGCATCTCCGCCTTTGCCTTCTTTATCTCTTCCGAGAGATAGAAGCCCCTGGAATGGATCTCATCGAGGGGTTCCCTCTAAGATTTACACCTAACATACTCTTTGCTCCTACTCTCTAGATCAATAGCCCCTCTAAGCTTAGCTCGAGCACCTCCAACATCTTGAAAATAGATAGCCACTTTCTTATCAGCCTTGGTTTGGATCTCCTCGGCTTCAGCCTGAGCATCTACAACCTCGGCCTTCATCCTTAGAACCACTAAGCACCTACCATGATTTTTTGCCTCCCATGTCCTCTTGGACAGGTTTCGCCATTTGCACTAATCATAAGTCGAGCTAGCCACTAGCTTACAAGACTATTCAGCTAGGTTGGGAGCCTCGTTCGGTAGCTAAGGGATCGCTACGGAAAACAAAAAGGAAAATATCTTTACGGAGCCCACCTCCACTATGGACAAACACGAATGTACCACTTACGTGTGAAATTCCATTTTTCAGGAAATGGCAGAAACTCTCTAAGGATAATATCAATTATGTGTGCTTGACCAAATCAACTCAGCCACCCCCGGTCCTTGTCTTCTTCATTGCTCACGGCAAGGGACCAGGTGGATCGACATCATAGACTAGTTAGACCCAGGTAATATAAGGGCCGGTATAACCTAATGAGATGGCTAAGGATGAATTCATGCCCGGCCTTATCCGCAAAGTACCTTATCATCAACACTATTTTCAAAAAGGATGGGTGAGCCTAAGCTAAGGTAGCCTAATATCTTCTACAAAACTCGATCACGACCCTATCAAGAGGTCCCAATGTAAAGAGGTACGTGTATACGTTCAAAACCCCTCAATATGGGCCATAATGCTCTCTTCCGGGGAAGGCATCTGCAACACCACCTCTTCTCCCCATCCACAATCTTTTCTGATTTCCTCAAGATGCATCTCCCCTATTGAGGAGATAAACCTCGATGCATGATCCCGACGACCCAGCACATTGGGAGGTTTCTCTAATGAAAACCCCCTTTTTGAGACAAAGCACCTCGACGTTAGCTCGCCGGAAGCCTGCGGTGTACCTCCGACCGAGTGTGAAACTAGGGAGGAACCGTCCTCTCCTTGGCAAGCGAATATGGGAACAGTAGCCATGGCTATGGTAAAAGAAGAAAGGAGAAATGAAAGATTCAGGCGAAAGCTTTGAGGTAAAGGGAAATTGGCGCAAGAAAGTAGAACCCTATAAGGAAGATAGTTGCTCAATACGGTAGTATCTTCAAACAAACGGAAAACAAGTACATGTATAGAGCAGGCAACAACTGTTCTCCTGACCTGGGGACCAACGGAATTTGGCAATATCAGTATCATTTTTTTGGGAAGCACACCAACGAGGCCACCTCGGTCACTTTGCAACCATGCCACATAAATGAAACTATCATGCAAGCGCTCGGAGTTCTCTAGACCCCAAAATTTTTTGCTATTACTGGCATCGACTCTATAGAAAGCCCAATTTTCGAGGTGGTGCTCGATCTCAAAGGCCCCGACTACTCTAAGTATATTCCCGAAGAGTCAACATCAAAATTTGAAGGCAAAAGAATTAAAACATGGAACACGAAAAACATGAAGCAGAGAAATTGTTATATTTCCAAAAACACATTTACAACAGGGAAGTGTTTATAAAGCTTTCCCTAGGAAATTCTTGCACAAAAAAGGAGAAAAGAAGACCTATGTCTACTCCTTGCCCCCACTACCCTTGGAACCATGGTTGGAATCCTATGTGGAGTAGCAGGGATAGCAAACTCTTCCTCCAAGGCTTGGGCTTCCTCGACCTTGGACGAAAGATTGACGCCCTTATCACTCGCTTCTTAAAGAGCTTGTGTCCTCGTTTGCGCACGAGCATAAGCAACGACACAAGTTAGCTTCTGCTCGGTCTTCACTAGCTTCTGCTCAGCCTTCATTATTATCTCTTGAGCTCATTCATTCGCAGTGGTGGCGTCTTTCATGTATGAAGATGCCTTTTTTTCTGCCACAGGCTTGGACAATGATGATGCAACAACCTCCTCATTGGCACTCTACAAAAGGCCCCAGGTCAATATCAGCTCTGTCCGCAGAATGTCACTCTCCAAGGACACGACCCCATTCTGTCCCCTCAAATCGAGGAGCTTCGCGTCCTTGGAAACTAGCTCTGAGAACTGTCTCCTCTCGGAGCTGCTCCACGAGGGCACTCTTTTGCCTGACCTACAAAGGAAAAAGAAAGTTAATAAAACACCTAGTTATAAGGACAAAGGGCAAGTTTGAAAATGCAATATTACCTGCTCAGCAAGGTTATATTTTTCTTAGCACATTCTATCCAAGCTCGCCCAGAGCCCACTCAGCTCCTCCCCCTTTCTAGCAGAAGAGATCTCCAGCTCCTTTAACCCCAAGGTAAGATGACCTTCTTCCCACGGCATATAAGCTCATCTCGCTTCTTAGTGATAGCATGATCTTACATCTTCTTAACCTAGAACAAACTGAATGGTCAGAAAAATGAAGAAAAAGGCTTGAAACACAAAAAGTAGGCATAGAAAGGTATCACCTGCTATTGGAGTCTCTTCGCCTTCTCGATAGCATCGGGAGCGTCAAGATCGATGTCTTCACCAATACCATCGAGGAAGTTTCCAAGCACAACTCCCCCCTATAACGGAGACATTTGTGTTCTTTGCATCCATGTACTACCTGGGTGAGAATTGAGGACCCAAATTAGGGCCATCCAAGATTTCGATGTCTCCAATGGGCAAATCCTGTCCCCAAAAGGCTCTGGGCCCAGACCCTTTGGAGCCGTCGATAATGGGTTCCTCAAAAAGGACTGTACCATATCCGATCAGAGACTCAGGGACAATATTAGCACCCTCCTTGAGGGCCTCCACAATATAGACCTTGGGCCGAGTCGGCCGTTCCCGATTCAACAGCCTTCGGCCCAGCCACCTGCAGGGAATCTGTGCTTGACCTCATCTTTTGTACGAAAAGGTACTCATCATCATCATCGTCTTCATTAGTACTGGTACTTGCCCCAGAAGTCGAAACCTTGGCAGCGGCTTGAGGCCTACGTGATTTGGGCTTCTTTGACACAGTAGATTCAACAGTCACCTTTTTCTCCCTCTTCTTGCCCTTATTAGGCTCCGGGGCCTCTTCTTTGCCATCAAGAGGCGGTCTCATCAACACTCCATCTCCAAGGCCTACACGAGCATGATGATCAAAGTTTGTCAGTAAGAATGAGATATTGAGACATAGTAAAGGCGACAACAAAAAGACTTACCGTGATTCTTGGCCGGCCAACGCATTTTAGCCAAGTCGGGTCAAGAATGCCCGAAATAAGGGAACAAAGTATGAAATTGCCTAATCCACCCCGACAGGTCCTGGACCATCTTAGGATACAACGGTAGTTGTATAAACAAATGGGAGATCATTTTTTTCCGAAGAAGGCAAGAAGACACTAAATCTTGTTCAAGGGAAAGATACTTACGCTCCAAATTCCACTCCTCCGGGAATGGAATCCTTTCAGCTGAGATGATGTCTGAGGTCCTCACTCGGAAAAACCTGCTCATCCACCCTCGATCCTTGTTCTCATCAATGCTTGAGAAAAATGGATTCGAGGATCGAGGGTGAAGCTCAATCAAACCTCGATAAAAATGATGGCTATACATTCTAATCAAGTGGTCAAGGGTAAAAGTCATGCCTACGACCTTGTTGGAGAAATAACGGAGCATATAGACTATACTCTATAAAGATGGATAGATTTGAACAAGCGTCACTTGGTACTTGTCATAGAAGTCGAGAATAATCGGTTCTATCGCTGGGGAAGAAGGATCTGAAGAATCAACGAGACCCAAGGTAAATGGGTATGTATATACATGAAAGAAGCCATCCTTGTGGTCTGTTATGCTCTCATTAGAATGAGGAATCTCGACTAGCACTGCCTCCTCCCATTGACAGTATTCCTTCACTTTTTCTATATTAGTCACGACGCTAAGATATCGGGATACATGTTCGGCCCGACGTAAATAAGGGTCTCTCAATAAAAATCATTTACAGTATCGAACTCATTAGGGGTACATTGTTCAACGATGGGGGCCACTTTGGGTTTGCCTTTGGATGTTTGAGACGAAGAGGCAACAACCTCTTTTTGAGGCACTATTTTAGAGGTTCTAGCCATGCTGGTGGAAAGGTCTTTCTGAGAAAGGTAACGAGGAACCAAGAACGAAAGGAAGAAGAGCGTGAGAAAGGATGGCTTTAGCTTTGAAAGTTTGCAAATGGAGTAAAACTGTGCATCACTAAACAATTGGGGCATCTATAGAAGCCATATGGGCAACAGAAAGGATGAACCAATGGCGGTTCGTGGGTTTCTCGATAGTCATGTTGACGGTGACCCTTGCACAACTTTTTGAGTAATGGCATTTAATGCTATGATAGGCTGACGTCATGATGGTAATGCTGGAGAAGTAGGGGTTCAAAACAGCTTCCTATTAGGAAACGCGGGGACTATCTATATACGGTAAAATTTGAGGATCCAATTTTCGGTCATTACAATGCCTCATAAACACGTCTCTAAAGTTTCGAGGCAATGTTCGAGATTCACACCCGAGGGGTTATCAACGTCCAACCTCAGGGCAGTGCAGATCGATAGTTATAGCAAAAAATTGGGAGGTTCCCAAGGCGCGTGACTAGAGTTGAAAGAGTCTAGTAGGCTAGTCCAAACCCGTATCATTGCATTAAATGACTGTACCAACCCCATATCTTTGTAATAAATACATTTGTACTTCGTTGGGATTCTCCCTCATACATAAAGGGTAATCTTATCATTTTGTAGGCGATCTGGGACATAATATTGAATATGCAAGAACATTCTCTTTTTTTCTAACTTAACAAATTCTCTTGATTTCACTACTTACAATTATTGCTTATATTCATTGTGTTCTATTTATTGTTCTTCATTTACTGTTCATTATTGGTCATAAAGAGCCGCCATCAAATCTATCATTACTGTTAGTCCTCCATCGACTGCCATTAGCAAGGTATCCGACTCGACCTCGAGGCCCCGTACGCGTAATCTCGAGGCCCCCGATTTCTAACCATTCAGTTTGGTTACTACACTATCTACAAGCTCTTATCTTATCTTTTAGTCTTTCACTTAGCATCTATTGCCTAACAACTAGCATAAAAATAGATCACATATTTTTAGAACCACAAAATCAAATCTAATTATAATTACCATTTTCGAAGTAAAAAGCATTTGACATTTAAATATATTTTGGCTGTTATAGACAAAAATTATCCAAAAACTAATTATTTTTCTTCTATAATATTATATATAAAAGATTAATAAAATATTTAAATTCAAAATCTCAAAAGTTAAAAATATTTTATGAATTAAATCTAAAGAAATCTAATACATCATTAATTTTTTTAACTAAACACAAAAATGTTTAAACACTAAGGCATATAATTAAAAAATACGAATAGATTATATTTACATATTACATATTCAATATAAGATATATCATGTGTACGTCTTCAAATAAAAAAAAAAATGATATGCATATCTTCAGAAAGTATAAATGAATCTTTTAAGTATCTTTTGACATTTTTCTAATGCAAGATATATTATTTGTAGATCATTAGTTATACAATTATTTGATGTGCATATGTTCATTGAACATACTGCTATCTTTAAGATAATATATATAACTATTATAAGTTGTACACTAAAGTTATAGAATATTTGTTTAAATATTTAGAATTATTATTAGTAATAATCTTAGAAAATCTGCATCACTGTTATAGAGGAGTAATTTTACAAAGAGCGTATTGTCATCAATATGGTTGTTATTGTTATAAAGAGGGAAAATCTGCATCACTGTTATAGAGGAGTAATTTTACAAAGAGCGTATTGTCATCAATATGGTTGTTGTTGTTATAAAGAGGTAAAATATAATTTAAAAATCGGTTATGAGAAAACTATACTTTTATAGTGAATGACTGTTATATAGGAATGCTGTTATATAAATGTGACGACCCAAAGGGTCATCCCGGATTTCTCCCTTTTTCCGTACTTCCGAGGCCTTGAAAACCTCACTTTTAGTTGCCTCAATTTGCGTGTGCAGTCCGAGCTCATAGCCGGAAAGCTTTAATGTTTAAATATGTAAAATCTGTAAAAAATTTGAAGAATTTTGATATTAATATGGCTAAAGTTGACTTCAGTCAACATTTTTAGTAAACGGACCTGGACCCGGACCCGTAATTTGACGGTCTCGGAGGGTCCGTAGAAAAATATGGGACTCGGACATGTGCCCGAAGTCGAAATCCGAGGTCTAGAACCCGAGTAAAAGAATTTTTCTGTCAAATTATTTTTCTGAAATTATTAAGGAAAATGGAAGTGAAAATTGATTAGAAGACTATGGTATCGGGCTCGTATTTTGGTTCCGACGTTCGGTACTGGTCTTAAATATATGTTAGTGCTTTCTATGAAGTTTGGTCAATATCGAACGTCGTTTTACGTGTTTCGGACCTAATTATCTAAAGTTAGAAGTCTAAGAAGTTTGAAATGAAAATGATGATTTGAGGCTTGATTCATTGATTTTGATGATGTTTTGGCGATTTGATCACTCGAGTAAGTTCGTAGGATGTTATTGAGTTAGTGTGTGTGATTGGTTAGGAGCCCCAAGGGCTCGGGTGTGAATTGGAGGTGGTTCGGGATGTTTTTACACTTAGGTTGGTAGCAGATTTTTCTGCAATTTTTGCCCAGTGATTCCTTCTTCACGTCCGCGGTCTTAGGCTCGCGTTCGCGTACCTTTCCCTGGTTCCTCCATTGCGTTCGCATGACTTGCCTCGCGTTCGCGTAGAGTCATTTGCCTTTGAGGATTCAGCCCCTTTTTACTCTTCGCGTTCACGTATATAGCCTCGCGAACGCGTAGTGTTGCATACCCCGTCCTCGCGTTCGCGTTAGGGTCCACGCGTTCGCGTAGGCCAAGTTCTTGACCCCCCCAGTATTTTCTTCTACGCGTTCGCGTTCCCTTTCACGCGTTCACGATGTATTGCCCAGTTTACCCTACGCGAATGCGGCCCCTTTCCTGCAAACGCGAAGGGCAATTTTGCCCAGCGAATTTTTAAGTCAAAAATAGAACCAGTGACGGGAAAAACATATCACTTCACGAACCCTTCCTTCTCCAAAGTCCTAGGGCAAATTTTAGAGCACTTCTTCATCAAAACTTATTGGGTAAGCATTATTTAACTTATTTTTTCAATTTCCTTCATTAATTACTAAAATCCTAGCCGTAAATCATGAAATCAAAGTAGAAATTATGAGTTTTTGGTAGAGTTAGGGTTTTGGGAATTTTGGGTGATTCAACCTCAATTTGGGGTCGAATCTTAAAATAAATTATATATTTGAACTCGTGGGTTTATGAGTGACTAGGTTTTGGTCCGAGCCTCGTGTTTGGACCATGTGGTCCCGGTGTCGAATTTTGATATTTTTGGAAGAATGCTAGAAAACTCATTTCTAGGCTATGAGATTATGTTGTTGAGCCTCTATTGATATTATTGAATTAATTATACCTAGATACCATTGTTTCGGAGTCGGAATTTAGAGGAATGGCGGTATTGGAGAGTTAATTGCTATTCTTTGGACCAAGGTAAGTGTTTGATCTAACTTTGGCTTGAGGGAATAAGATTAGAGTATTATTTATTGTTAATTGCTAAATGATCGAGTATGGTGTATAGTCATGGTGACGAGTATCTATACACCGGTGTCCAGTATGACCGTGGGTCTTTGTTGGTACTTGTTTTGGTATACTTTGGGACTCTTTCAAGCTAATTAATGATTTTCTACATGATGTGAAAAGTTTGAGGATTTATTTATGAATTGTGAATTTCTTTGGAGCGTTGCCTCAAACGATAAAATACTATCAAGTAAGAAATGAAAGAATTGGAAAGAGATGTGATTATCTCCCTTGCTGGGATGTGTAAGTGATTGCTATTGCTCCATTGACAGGATTTGGATGTTTAATTGGGTGAGGAAGAGTGATTATGCATGAAGGGTCATTCCGTGCCATTGTTGATTATATTATGCACGAAAGGTCATTCCGTGCTGTTGTTGATTATATTATGCACGAAGGGTCATTCCGTGACATTGTTTGATTATATTTGCACGAAGGGACATTCCGTGCTATTGTTGATTATATTATGCACGAAGGGTCATTCCGTGCCATTGTTGATTATATTGCACGAAGGGTCATTCCGTGCCGTTGTTGTGAGGGTTATGTGAGGAAAAGCACGAAGGGTGATGCCGTACATTTTGTTTGATTGCCTTGGGTGAGGATGAGAGTTAAAGCACGAAGGTTGATGCCCCAACTGTTGGATTTCTTGTCTCTATTAATTATTGTTGTGCCCTATTTCTTATTTAAGTTGATGACTTTTATATCCGGACTGTACTCCCCCATATCATGTTTCCCTCCCTTTTAACTGTTTAGTTTTGATATTCTTTCCTTTTTTTGCACATATATATATATATATATATATATATATATATATATATATATATATATATATATATA